>PVKM010005885.1:0-46240 GCA_004027735.1 Carollia perspicillata | reverse complement strand
CAGTGAACCGCTCCGACAAGACAGCGTAGCCAAGCCGGCCCGCAGTCGACGGAGCCAATACGCGCGCCGAGGCGCCTTTGCGTCACACACCCTCCTTTTTATAGCCGGCGCAACGAGCGAAGCCCCGGCCACCAATCACGGCCGGGGTCCCCCGCCTAGCGCTGAGGAGCTGGGGCGGAAGTCCGCCTCCGGCGGACGTCACTGCGCGGCGGCTGCCGCCGGTGTGAACCGGTTGATGAATGGCGGGGCGCTCCTGTGCGGGGGAGGGAGGAGAAAGGGCCAAGGAGGCGCGGGTGGACTCAGCCTGGGGTGGGAAAGGGATCGCGCCTCAAACCCTATTTCTTATTAAAACTGGTGAGGAGTGCGCACGTCACAAGGGACGCTGGAAGTTTGCCTTAAACTTAAAATGCAATTCTTTTAGGGCTGGAACCGTGTCTCAGCCTCGACCGTGCTTGCTTCTACCCTAAGTTATAACCACGGTCGTCTTTTCCAGCCGTTTACCTTGACATCTGGACCCCCTGCGATTTCCGTCATCAAATAATCTATGTCGCATGATCATTGTACCCGATGACTCAACAGCTTTAATGCCCCGGCCCCAGGCTCCAACAAGGTTAATACTTGTCGCCCGGGGCACTGTCAAGCAGGAACTTAAAGTTATCCTATATTTGACAGAGTATTTTGTGATGCAAATAAAACCTTCCGTTCGCTATAGTCTTTTTTGGTCATGTCTCCAATACCACGGACTCTGGCAACTGCAGTTGGCTCAACTGTGGCATTTCGAAACCCCATGTATCCTTTGTACTGCTGTTCACTTAATGTGTTGTCACAGATAATGACAGCCTGCTAAAAGAAAGGTTTTATAAAGAATCTTACGTTTTGTCAAGGCCTGATGTAATTCTCTTGCGTCAAAGCTAAAGCTTTTCTTTTTATTCATTTTCAGTCCTGTTGTCTCACTGTCCTCAAAATTTAGGCCCTTAAGAAGCAGAGCCTTATCAAAATTGCCCTGTGCTACACAAGGGCAACTCTGTCATTTACAATCTGAAAACCCTTTCTCCTCTGTTTTCTGGAAGGAGTAAACAGGACTTTTACCTGCTTCGAAGAGCTCGGTTTTCTTCTGAACACTGAGGCTTTTTGTTTGCTGTTTTCACTGAGCAGATTAAAGAGGGCCTTAGGGAGGAAATTGTGTTCCTCAGCATACTGCAGCGTGTTAGGATTTATTAGAACTTCTATTTAGAGAGTGTGGTTGCATAGTTATTCAACTTTCTTATAAACATATACTCTGTAAACAAAGTAAGTGCTTTCAAAAAGAGTTGGCTCAGGTTTTTACAGGAACAAAAGTCTAGTCATCTTAAAGAAATTACTTGCCAAGGAAACTTTTGAACCCGTCTAAATCAAGAAATACTAAAGAGCTCTTAAGAAAAATATATATTGCTTCACAATGAAACTATAAAAGGAGCAAGGATTTTAAAATCTTAAGTTCTAAAAAGTATAGGAGGATTAAAAAGAAATCTTGGGGTAGGAGGGGCCTTCTTAAGTAGGTCAGGGAACTCAAGTCTAAAAAGGACAGATTTCATTATATAAAATTTGAAAGGTCCGCACAGCAGAAAACTTTTGACAAAGTTAAACTATTAATGTCACCTAGGGAGAAATTATTGATGCTGTATCATGAACAGAATTAATGTATAATGAAAAAGCTTGACCAACATTTATCACAATATAGTTAGAAAACACACACAGCCACTCGCTACAAAAGTTGGTCAGCACAGTGGGACTAATTGGAATATGAAAACTTTCATGTAACATTTCAGAAAGTGAATTTGGTGGGACAAGATATAAATTCAGCAAATGGTAAGCAGAGCCAAAATCAGTATTACGCAGTTTCCTTGTAGAACTTGTGATACAAGTTGCCAGCCTTGTGATCCACAGATCCTATAATTACTGCAAGCAGTGCTGACATGAAGTGTCCAGCCAGTTATGCTCATCAAGCTCTAAAAGCTGAGCTCAGACTCACAAGTGGACTAGTTAGCCTCTGGGGGTCTTAACCTCTCAGATGAGGTACCACTTTGTTTCACTTTAAAAGGGACATAGTTCAAAGATGAAAAACTAGAGAACAATTTTGCTGTTGAGAGAAAGGATACACTTTAAACAAGGATTAAGTGTGGTCTTTCTGACCCGCTCACTAAATTCTGAGTAGTCGTGGGCCTGCCAGTATGGCAGCTGCCATGTTTATGTGTCCTATGCCATCATGATTCACTGTTGTGCTGAGGGTGCCTTCTCTACATATCCCAGTAAGTTTCAAGCTGCTGATGCTTAAAAACAGTAGTGTGTCCCAACATTAGTCAGGAGACTCTAGTAGTCTGAGAATTTAAAGCTCTACAGATTTGCACTTGGAACATCAGCACCCATGTTGATTAACAGAAGATCTCCGGACTAAGCCAGCAGACTTGGAAATAGTGGTTCAGACACCCAAGAGTAAGAAAACATCTCTTTTCAGCCAATGCTCCAGAAGAAACGCTAAGATGGAAGACTTCTCTTGCTAAACAAGATGCCCAGCTATAAGTTACTTCTCAGCAAAACATTGTGCTTGAACTCATATGGAAGGCAGGACTTTTTTAAAAAGTATGTTTTATTGATTATGCTATTACAGTTGTCCCATTCTTTCCACCCTTATTCCCTTCCAGCCTGCACACCCCCTCCCACCCACATTCCCTCTCCCTTTAGTTCACGTCCATAGGTCGTACATATAAATTCTTCAGCTTCTACATTTCCCATACTATTCTTATCCTCCCCCTGTCTATTTTCCACCTACCATTTATGCTACTTATTCTCTGTATGTTTCCTCCCTCTCTTCCCTTCCCCAACTGATAACCTTTCAGGTGATCTCCATTTCTGTGATTCTGTTCTTGTTGTAGTTGTTTGCTTAGTTTGTTTTTGTTTTTCTTTAGGTTCGGTTATTAATAGCTGTGAGTTGGTTGTCATTTTACTGTTCATATTTTTAATCTTCTTTTTCTTAGGTAAGGCCCTTTAACATTTCATATGATAAGGAACTCCTTTAACTTGACCATATCTGGGAAGCACTTTATCTGCCCTTCTATTATAAATAATAGCAGTGCTGGATAGAGCAATCTTGAGTGTAGTAACCTTACCTTTCATGACTTCAAATACTTCTTTCCAGCCCCTTCTTGCCTGTAAGGTTTCTTTTGAGAAATCAGCTGCTAGTCTTGTGGGAACTCCTTTGTAGGTAACTGCCTCCTTTACTCTTGCTGCTTTTAAGATTCTCTCCTTATTTATAATCTTGGCTAATGTAATTATGATGTATGTGCCTTGGTGTGTTCTTCCTTGGGTCCAACTTCTTTGGGACTCTCTGAGCTTCCTGGACTTCCTGGAAGTCTATTTTCTTTGCCACGTGGGGGAAGTTCTCCATTATTTTTTCAAGTAAATTTTCAATTTCTTGTTCTTTCTCTTCTTCTGGCACTTCTATGATTTGGATGTTGGAATGTTTAAAGATGTCCTGGAGATTCCTAAGCCTCTCCTCATGTTTTTTGAATTCTTGTTTCTTCATTTTGTTCTGGTTGAATTTTAATTTCTTCTTTCTGCTCCAAACCCTTGATCTCCTGGTTCCCTTCTCGTCACTGTTGGTTGCCTGTAGATTTTTCTTTATTTCACGTAATGCTACCTTCATTGCTGCCTGGGTCTCTTTTATGCTGTTGCAGTACCTAGTTCGTTCCTGGAGCATCCTAATAACTAGTGTTTTGAACCGTGTATCTGATAGGTTGGCTCTTTGTCACTTAGTTATATTTTTCCTGGAGATTTGATCTATTCTTTCATTTGGGCCATGTTTCTTTGTCTCCTCATTGTGGCAGCCTCCCTGTGTTTGTTTCTATACATTAGGTAGAGCTGCTACATCTGGAATCCTCTGACATATTAATACACACTGTAGATACTCCACCAGTATTTGTTTGGATATGATTAGGTTACTTTTTCACCTAAAATCCTTTTGGGTCATTCCATTCCAGTTCTATTTTATTTGCAGGCTCCTTTTAATCTCTCAATCCCCTGAATGATGGTGTTCACTGGAGTTTTGTCTGAGAGCCTTTTGACTCCACTCTGCCTGCTCCCTGGGGTTTTACCTGCTCCATAGGTTTGGCTGTGGACCTTTCTTCCCTACTCAGGACTGATTAGTTAAATGCATAGCATCACCTAGGCAGTTTGCTATTTTATGATGAACAACATAAACTCTTTCTGCCTCCTATGGAACTTATACACAGATGAGGAAAGACAAAATCACAAGTAACTGAGAAAAGGATATAAGATGTTACATGTGCTGTGAAGGAGGTAAACAGAACAGTTAGGGTGACTTACCTTAGCCCAAACCTGAATGACAAGAATGAATCGTGGGAACGGGGAGGAAGAGAGAGATATTCTTGGTGGAGGAAAGGACAGGACAAATCCTCAAGGTGGAAAGAGTTTGATGGTGCTCAAGGAGACGAAAGGCCTGAGGGGGTCAGGGAGGAAGAGGCAGGAGTCATTCTGGAAATCAGGGAGGGACTAGATCATATAGGGCCTTGATAAGAGTTTGGATTTTATTTTAAGAATAATGAGCCACAGCCACAAAACAAGAAATATGTTTTAAGAAAATAATTTTTACTAATCTATGGAGAATGGATATCTGGAACCCTAGAGTGGAATTGGTGTGATGGGGTGAAAGACCTGACCTGAGGTTTTTACCATGTTAAATAGAGGACAATGATGGTGCTGACTATGATGAGGACAGTGGGGATGGAGAAAAGTGGCTATATCAGAGATTTGGCAATAGAATTGAGAAGATGGAATCACAACATGCCCTACAGCTTCCAAACATGGTTGTCAATGCCCAAACAAATAGGTAAGATCATTATTATAAGCCTACTTTATGCTGAATTGTGTAGGTACACTGAAATAAAGTTCCATACTTTCACATGACCATTTTCATTATCAACATGTTTGTTAGGAATAGACCAGAAGTGTAAAAGAAATAAAGTTAGTCAAAGTATGCTTGGAGAAAGACACTATTTCTGAGGATTTTAGGAATATAGAGAAGTGAGAATGCCTAAAAAATGTGTACTTAAGTTTTTACAGAACAATCAAACTTCTGATAGATGACTATAATAACAAAAGCTAAATTTTTGCTCTTACTGTTTTCCAAACTGTACTAGACACATATTTGAGTTTTGTCTTGAACTTGTTAGAAAAATCAGACTCTGAGATATAGATTGGTTAAAAAAATCAACACATAGTGGGTGATATCACTTGAGATATGCACATAATAAAACATCTACAAAGTGGTGTATTTTTCAGATATTAAAAGTATCCTTAAACATGGAGGAAATGCTTACTACTTGGTAATGTTAGGTGAAAAAAATATAAAAATTACACAATGTACTTACAACCATGTAAAAATACAAGGGAAAAATAGAAAGAAATAAAAAAATGTTAACAGAATTATAACTGACATTTAAGTGTATGATGAAAACACTCATTTGTGGGTGTCATTGGGTGATGAACAACTTTTTCTTCACAAATTTCTGTATATTAAATTTCTTTCTTAAAGTGCTACTCTTGTAATTGGGGGAGATAGCAAACGAATGCTTAATGGAATTTAATCCTTTAAATTCCTTAGGATTAAATTTTCAGAAAATGAGTGTCTGGACTGTTTACATGGAAGGAATTTAAAACATTGAATTGTATGATGACTATTCAGAAACAGAAGAAGTGGTATTTGTGTGGTATTTAGAAGCTGGGAGTTAGAATTTGTCCAGGAAGAGGTTATTCTCTGTAGCCTTGTAATCTGTAGTAGAGATGGAGACAGCAGGTTATCGTAACCTGACTCCAGCTGACAAAACATCAAAATCTTTCTTGTTCTGAGTCCATCATGTTTCCAGAGAATTGATCCCATTATAATTTGCTTTTAATATAGATTTATTTTCCATGTGGGAATGTAATGCCCAACCAGTGAGAAGTTCCCTGAGAACCTGAAATAAAAGGAAATATGTTTGCCTTCAGAGAAATTAAGCCAGAAACTCTGCAACAGTGAAGGTGTTTGTATACCATGTCTGTGCTATAAACCAAAAGATTGCCTATAAAGGTATGACTAACATTTAGAAACGTCTAAACCTTCAGTCAAGGTGGTTTGTGTATAATCTGAGGGAAGTCTTACTGGGATGTGATTGTAAACTGAAACTGAACCAATTTTATTCCATCTATCCCGAGGAAGATTGTGAGAACAGAAGGAAGTTGATGACTGGGTGCATAGAAAAGTCTAAGATTTGAAGGTTGCCAGTGTTTATCCAGCACTGTCTTGGGAAGGGCATGGAATCTGTATACCATGATCGTGCAGTTATTGTAGAGACATCTTATTAGAGGATATATTAATAACTTTAACATTTATTGAATGGTTACTATGCTCTGGGTAGTGTATTGAGCACTCTATTAATCTTTTAATAAATCTACCCAGATTGATATTTTCCTCTTATAAAAATCAGTATGTGGTACATGGAGCCTCAGGAAGTTTAAGGTCACACAAATGTTATATGATACAGCTGATATTCAAATCCCAGTGGCTTGACTGAAGGAGTCCCTGCCCCACCATCTGGCTAAGCTGCTCTCCTTTCCTTGAAATATTCCTTAAGGTTAGTTATAGTATCGACTTTCGTAAGCTCTAATTCTTTTCTCAAAAAACTTTTCATTGTTATTTTGGATTCCCACATATTCTAATCCTGAAAAGGAATCACCCTTGTGCAGGCTTCATGATAAACATTTAATGAGCATTACCTGACAACCTACTTAACAGAGGAGAAAATTCATTCCTTATCTTTATTTCTTTTTTGAAACTTTCTTGTTTTGTCTCCCTCTCTGGGGGCTCCTGAGTTGGCTTGTCTGCCTTTGTCATCCTGCCCTACAAGTGTTTGTTTTTCTAAGGATAGTTCAGAGCCATTTAGAGAACTTCTTTGATTTTAACTTCCAAATATTCAACGGTGACTCTAAAATATGCTTCTCCTCTGAGTTCCAGTTATACAGTTCCATGGGTAAAAACTCTGAGTACCTCATACTCAACATGGCTGAAACTAATAATTTCCTCCCTTCCCCTGTGAGTCCTGTTCAGCTTACTGTTGTCATGATACGATAAGGCACCTTTGCTCTGGCAGTCATACTAGACTCCTCCCTTTTCTTCTGTCTGATTGCCCCTAATTTCTGTTGAGTCTGTCTACCAAATATCTCAGAAATTGTCCACCTCCTTCCCCTTTTTACTGTCAGAGTCTTCCTTCCTTCATTTGTTCCTTGCCTTCTTCCCTCACTTATTCCCCCTCTTCTTTTCTTCCTTAATTCCTTTGGTTCACAGGCCCATGCTCAATCCACTGAGCTACACCAGCCAGGGCCTTCCTTAATTCCTTTAACAACATTTACTAAGTTGTATGGAAATAGCTTGATTCAATGACTTCTAGTCTTTCCCCCTACTAACCCATCCTGTATTTAAAAAAAATTAGTGTCTTTTAAAAAATATAAATCTGATCTTGTCATTCAACTACTAAAAATCCTCCATGGCCCATCATTAACTTTTAGAGCAAGTCCAAACTTTTTAAAATTTTTTTTCAAGATTTTATTTATTTATCTTTAGAGGGGAAGGGAAAGAGAGAGGGAGAGAAATATCAATATATGGTTGCCTCTCCTGTGTTCCCCCCACTGGGAACTAGAACTGGCCTGTAACCCAGGCATGTGCCCTGACTGGGAATCGAACTGCGGTTGTTTGGTTCGCAGGCCCGTGCTCAATCTACTGAGCCACACCAGCCAGGGCAAGGCCAAACTTTTTAGCAAGACATTTAAGACCTTCCAAATTATGCCTTTGCCTTACCAGCCCACTGTTAACTCTTCTAGCCTTTGAAACCAATTGTGATTTCCAAAATATATGCCATGCTTTTCAGATCTCCATGGTCTATAACTCCTTTTACCTGGAAAATTCTCTATTTTCTCCAAAACCCTAAAAATAATTCTTTAATGAATTTTCCTGACCTCCCCTGCAACATAAACACCTCATTACCTGTGCTTCCATGGTACCACCTCTTACAAACCTGTACTGTAGCATTATCCGCATGTGGATAATTATTTTTGTAAACTCCACTTATCTCCCCCATACCCCATGAAGATTTCCAAGGCAGAGGCCATGTCCTTTCTATTTCCTTGTGCCTAACATGGCACTTGCACATAGTAGGTATTTAATGATCAACGAGTGTATTTTGTGCTATTACTGTTTCATGCTTGAATTAAGGATGTTGGGAGGACAGTGGTGGTGTTTGGTAGGCACAGAAACCTTAGAAATAAAATCTAGAAGCAAGCAATGAGATTAGAAGGTGAAATCAAGAAAGTGATGATGATAACAGGCTGGCTTATCTTGTAGAATATCACCCAAGAGGACAGATTGTTTGTTTATTTACTTCTTTATGCTGTGCTTGGAAATTTCTCCTAAAAGACTTTTAATAATTCATGTTTACGGTATTGTGTGTTAGACTAATCTTATTTTTTTTTCTTGAACTGAACAACAAGACAAAAGAATGGACAAATAGTATCAGTGACTCAAGAATAAATTATTGATCTAGTACAGATTCACCCAAAGTGATAGTGACATGCTGATCTCTTTGGCAGAGTGTTTCACAGAGAATTCTAGACTTAACTTCCCTCTGCTATCATCCTCTCATTTGTACACTGCAAGGCAGATAGAAACCATACCCTGAGAAAATGCATAACATAGCAAACTTAAAGTAAATTTACTTTAATATTTTAAAGTTACTATATGTTAGTGTAAGTAGGCTTTTAGATTTGCAAAATTGTAAGCTTAAAGACTGGACTTTTTTAAAATTTAAGGAAAATATTTCTTGGTCTTTATTTTGTTGGTGGTACCGCAGGAATGCTAATTAATATTAAAGTTTGAGGGATATGACAAGTGATCTATTAACTGGTGGGTAATCTCTAAATACACTGAAATTGCTGGCTGATCAGTGATAGTTACTTAAAAACAGATTTTACAATATTTGTAATAATTTTTCTTCAATTACAGCCTTTTTGAGATGGGAAGATCCTGGTAGGTGGGTATTGTAAAATATAGGGCTTAATTCAGGATGACAGCTATCTCTGGTAGGTGCATCCCAGTTAGAGTCTCCTGAACCATATGCAAAGATTTGGGTATTCTGGAAGTCATTAAAAATGGCCCTGAAAAGTGTTAAAATTAAACAGGCTCAAAATGGAGTCACTCATGCTAAGATTCATCAAGACTTGATACCTAACCTGATTATAGTTGCAGCCTCTCCCAGGAATGGAATTTTAAACCAATCAGTCTGGAATTTCTTGGGCAGCTCCAGTGAAGTAAGGCCTGATAAGATTCCCTGGTCTTCCTCTAATCTCTCTTGAAACCATCCACTCATTTAACTTCCTTGTCTCACCCTTTTTCTGCCTGTAAAAACTTTCCATTTTGTACAACTCCACGGAGCACTTTCTATTTACTGGACGAAATGCTGACTGATCCATGAATTGTTCAATACAGCCTATTAGATCCTCAAATTTTCTCATTTGAATCTTTGTTCTTTAACTGTTTTAGCTGTTTTTTATTGTTGGACCCCTATCTTCTACATAGTAATCTTTCATTTTCAAGGGCTTTTATCTTTTCAAAGCACTTTAATTAAATGGCCCAATATTGGTGCTTCTCACAGTCATTGTAAAAAGAAATAGTGAAGTGTTTATGCCTTTGTGCCTTTTGGACAAGCTGAGATTTAGAAGCTGTTAGAATGAGGAAAGGTAAGGGGTTAGAGGCTGGAGTTTTTCCAAATACAAGAAGATTAAAGGATTTTAGAGCCATGTAAAGATAAAACTGGAGGGCCTGGAAGATCATCCAAGATCAGGAAACAGAACTCTAATCGAGAATAAATGACTCAAAATGCTCACAGAAAGTGGCCAAGTCATCTTAGAGAGAAGGGAGGATCCTCCTAACATTCCAAATAATTTACATCCCAAATGATTTCCTTCATATTATCTGGTTGTGTCTCTTCCCGACTCTACCAAGGCTTTGCGAGAACTGGCTATTCCATCATACTTAAGGAGAGGGTAAAGCACATTTATTGAATGAGCCAGCCAGAATTGGACAGTGGTCCCAAACTCATTATTCTTTTCATAAAATTGGGATCATGGGTCCATTAAATAAATGTTTAAATCTTCCCTTTAGAGGCACCTGGGATGATTCTGATTCATGAGGTGCAGGGGAGAGGATCTGTGACTCTGAAAAGCTCCCAGGTGCTGCTGCTCTAAGGGAGCTCATCATTGCTACTCAGAGTGAAAGCATGCCTTTGGCTATATAAAGTAGGTGTCACAGAGGGAGACAAAATTATCCATTTCAAGTGCAGTGGGTACATGGACTTCTCTGTAGTTTCAAGAGTTATGACTGTAGTAGCAGCTACAAGCAGCACTAGTAATATTTCTGGTAACCCAGGCCCCATGCCACTTATACCAAGCTATATCTGAAGAGACAGGAGAGACAGAGACACTCTTTGGCTGATGGTAATTACAAGGGTTTTACCTCCAGTAGGTCTAGATTTACTGTAATAAATGCATCAAAAAAAAAAAAAAAACCAAAATTTATAAATGCTCTGATTTCCAGGGAACTCTTCCAAGGTCCTTGTCTTTACTCTGAAAATCTGACTCAGTCCTCTAATGATGCAGATGGTTGCCATGGTGAGTCATACCGGTACCTTTACCTATCTCAGAGAAGCCTGTAAGGTTTTATTAGTGCCCATTTTCTATGCTGAGCTAACTATGTTCTCCTTTGAAGAAGGGAAGGTCAATTAGCACCGTTCTTCTGTTACTAGAAATAAACAGCAATTGTTCTGGGTGTGGAAAAATGAAAAGAAATGGAAGTATGAATTTCCCAGGAAAACATGGAATTGCTGCTTTGCTTGGCTCTGTTTTGATATCAACCACATGTTAACACCTTAGCAGAATCCATACCACGTATTTCAGAACAGCCCATACTATCTCTATAAACAATCTTTTTCTTGTATGATTCTGAAAAATTGTCTGTGAGCATTTGCTATGCAATGACACTGATCTAAGATATGGGTATACAACCATGGAAAAGAAGTTGTCCTCAAAAGTGACCCATGTATAAACAGTTACAATCTTGTGGAATAAAATGTGGAATAAAATGTTTTTCTGTTGGGTACTGTGGTAGCCCTAAAGGAATGAGGCCTAATTCCACCAGGGGGCTTGGAATGTGGGAGTGGAAGTGAAATCAAGACAAGGGAGAAGCTGAAGTCTAGATTAAAGTGTGTAAATTTCTGGTCCCAAGTTTGGGCCAGGTACTCCCAGTATTATGGCAATTGGATGAAAAGAACGTTAATACTTTTCATATGCATTGAATTTTTTCTAGAGGGTTCAGAAGCTTGACAAGAATAAAGTTCTACTGTAATGAAATGTACTCAAAAAACCAAAAAGATGGCAAGACTGAATGTAACTGAATACACTTTGAGAAGTATTGTGAAGTCTTTATTGACTCTGCTGGAGTCTACCATAATCTGAATATCTGTGCTTGCAGTATTCTGCTCTTTTAATCTGAATATCTGTGCTTGCAGTAATCTGAATATCTGTTAATCTGAATATCTGTGCTTGCAGTATTCTGCTCTTTTAAGTATAATTTAAATCACTGAAAAGAGCAGGTAGTTTGTCTACGGAAATTTTTAGATTGATAACTGGAAATTTCCAGCTGTGCTTATAAGTTTCTTAAAATAAGGTCAACTGATATGACATCACTATGATGCCCTACTGTTCTTTTACTTTCTGTTTTAAACAACTATAACTATTAGCTTTTAAATAACCCAAGTTAAATAAATTCATTGTTTTTAGTTACAATTATATTTCCAAACTGGGCAGCTGTTTGGTTTAGTTGTTCACACCATAATTTCCTCTTCCTTTTCCCTCACCTACAACCTGTGTGAATTTTAAATCTTGCGTTACTTTCTTCCTCTTATATACAAAGACACCCGAGTTCCAATTCCCCTGAATGAGAGGCAATGCAATCAATTCTTCACCAGTAAACAATACATTCTTTGTCTGTGATTCCATAGTTGGGGTATGAACATCTAACATATGTGTTATTGGCCAGAGAAGACTGACAAATCTAGCTACACTGTGGCACTAAAATAGCCATACAGCATGACAGGATTCTAAGCCGACTCTCATTAACCTGTTATAGCCAACAGGAGCTCTATTTTTAGATCACTCATGTAATTGGTTATTTATAAGGAGGATGTTGGCCTTTGGCTTTCATTAAGAAGCATGGAGACCAAAACTATCTGTGAAACTATTAAATTACCACAGTTAATTCTACTCGAATAGAGTAACCAAAAGAGCCTTATAAGTAGAGCTTTGATACCATTAAAAGGTAATATTCACTAAGACATATCACATGATTACTGGGGACTTATTTGATTAGGCAGCATGTGTAGTTTATAGAATAGTATACTTTGAGAAAAAAATGGTTTGAACGTAATCAATATGTTCAGATAATCCTTTTCCCTAGTACTTTGAACTTCAGGGACTAGTTAAATACAATCTGGTACATTTGTATGAAGAATTCTGTGCAAATATGTCTCAATAATATTCACTGAAAGAGGTCATGGTCATAAAGTAATGCTAAGGATAATGAACTTTATATGGGTAATTCTAATTTTGAAACAAAATACTTGTATGTACATAGAAAAAAAGCCTGGAAAGAAATATATCAAAATGCACATAGTGGCAATTTCAGAAGTAGTATAGGTTATCACCATTTTAATTTCTATTTTATACTTTTTTTCATTTTTTAAATTACCCACAGTGGCTTGTGATGCTTTCATAGATCAGAAAAACCTTATCAACATTTTTTAAAAAGGCTCAGGTGATCAGGATAAATATATGCATTCAGGTTCCCAAAGCAAAAATAATTTCCAGTTAATAAAAAAATAAAATATAGTTCCCCTTTCAATGACCAGATTCACTGATCTTTTTTTTCTTTAATTATAAGAAATACTGATTTTTAAATGTTCCAGTGCCCAGATATTATATGTTACACAGCATAGCTCTTGCTGGATCTGGTTTCACACTTTGGTAATTTATTGACAATCCAAATATACCAATTTTGTGACCAAATCTCCCCCAATTGTCTGTGTTAGGTCTGAGGTCAAATATTTGTCTTCCTGACTGACTTGATATTTGGGCTGTAAACTATGCATGTATAATGTGAAGATGAAGGCTCCAGATAGATTACTTAACAAGCTTTTTAATGAAAAAAGAAATCATGCACACAGTTCTAAAAATCAAACATTACAGATATGTTTAAAAACAACCCACCTCCATCAGCACCCCAGGTCTCACTCCTCAGACAGAACCACTGTTAACAGTTTCTAAGACCCAAGGAGCTTGACTTCAGGACCTCTTAACACACAGGTTGATTGAAATGGTGTACTTACCCTCTCTCTAGCTGTGTTCTCTTGGGGTAAGTTCGACTCTCTCTTGGAAGAAAGTTCTGACTGAAACGTCCAAGCCTCTTTCAACTCTTTTATACTCTTGAGGGGGCAGGCACACCTTTTCTTCAGGTTGATTAGATAATCTCTTTTTCACACTTCTGTTAATAGCAATCCAAGAATGGTCCCACAGTGCTCTTGGTTTTGAGTCTATTATGCAGATGCAAAAGCAATCACTATGGGTTCTGTGTGTGGTTCTTGTTTCCCAATGTAAATATTTTGTAAGCTTTCAAATCTCATCAACACTTTGTCCCTGTTAAAAATATTTAAATCAGGAGTGTGTTTATATTAATTCAATAAATCTTTACTGAATTTCTACCATGTACCATGGGCTATGCTGGGTTTCAGCAATACAAGGCAGAACAAGACATGGTCTCAGGCTTTCAGTAGCTCGCAGGCTGTGATGGACACTGACAAGGACACTGAGAGTCCATCTGTGGAAAAGCAGCACAAGGGTGTATTAATACTGCTAATTCGTGTGCTGCACCTTTCTACGCCCTTTAATTCATTTACTCCTTCAGCTCATTTGAGCCTCCAACAATCCTATGAGGTAGATCTTAGGGTTGATTTTCTTCCCTTTACAACTGAGGGAACCGAGGCATAGAAAGGTGGTGTCACACAGAGAAATAAGTTGAAGAGCTAGATTCAAAGCTTTGTTTTCTGGCTCCAGATTCCACCTTTAAAGCACTCTCAATTTCTGCTGTTCAATAAATTGTTGGAGAAATGAATAACAGCAACACAAACAGTGCCATGGGGGGGAATGGTAGGGATGGGGACACTGGCCTGCAGTGTCCTCGGTGTTATAGATGAGACAAGACAAATTCACCCAGACTCTGGACTCCTGTGGAGAAAAAGAATGGCACTGGCCACTGTCTCAAGGGCCCCCACCCTTGCCTTTACAAGCTTTTGTTGGGTTCAATTTGCATAGGAATATAGGGTGTGTACATAAAGTTCATCAATCGTTGTCAAGTAGTAGTGGTCAAACAATGGATAACATTCAAAGTATTCTGAGGGCTTATTCTGAGTCAGGGACCAATAGTTAAAGGGCCATAAAAGGGACCCCTGCTTTTCCCTTATCATTTAAATTGAGAGTAATAGCAAAGTAGATTTAATAGGATCTACTGTATTTTTTATTCGGTCTGATGGCCCTAGGGAATCCGCTCTTTCCAGAACAGGGCTGTACCCTCCTCCAGCATTGTTTCAGGTTTAAGGCATTATTTCAGGCTTAAGTCAGGCAGGGGAAGTAAGGCAGCCAAGAGATTAGGAGACTTCTTGTAGACAGACTGAGGACTCAGGCTATGTCAAAACTGAGGGGTGAGGGTCAACCACCCCCTATTTCTATAGCCCCCCAAGTCCTTCCCTGAGGACCCTTTCACAACCATGCCTGTCGTAGGTGGTCCCTCCTTAGAGGAATCTTACCCATCATTGGTTAACCAGTCATTTGCCTGGGGCCAGGCACAATGAAAAGAAAGGGGGAAGAGCTGGTGCCCCTATAAGAAAGATCAGCTTTGTCTCCTAAGTGGCTTATGGTCCCAAGGTCTTTCTACTCAGCCTTAGCCACAAGGGGTTACAGTTTCTGAAACCAGGCAGGGTAGTTCCGAACAGGTAGGTGCTGAGGAAAATCAGGAGGGGAATCTAACTGAGACTGAGGATTCAAAGAGACCTTTTGGGAGGAGGAGTTATGAATTCAAGTGTGATCTGAGGAAGGGAAGTAGGTCTAGGAAAATGGGGGAGGTATATAGGATAGATATAGGGAAAGCTTGGTGGGATAAACAAGCCTCTTATGGCAAAAGAATTTGAATCCCATGCTAAAAAATACTAAAATCATCCCAAGAGAATGAAGAGACTTAAGCATGAAAAGCCTCAAATCAAATTTGGGAGGTTTAAAATTTGGAAGGAATAAGAAGGGAAGGTGGGAAATAACTTTGGAGCAATTTGTAGCCTAAAGAAACTTGGCTCTTTAAGTCAGAACATTGTCAGATCATTACCCTCACTAACTAGACTGTAGACTTCTGAAGGGTAGTCTCCAATAGTGATTGATCTTAGCATCTGAGTAGGGCAAAGCCAGTGCAGTGCCTATGAGAGTGTTCAAATTTTTCACAGAAAATAAGTGAAAATCAACCACTACTATTTTTTAATTCAAAAATAAAAAAACCCTTATTTCTGGAAATGTCTCTCATTAATCACTCTTTTTTTCAATCCATCATACTTATGAGTCTTCCAATTTGATGTATGGATCCTGTGAGAGCTGGGAAAACAGGATTATGTAAGATGACCTCCTAGTTCAGGAAGTTTATTGTCTTCATATGTCCTTCTTTATTCAAGAATCCTTCTCAAAGGCAAAAAAACTCTAAATAAATATCAAACTGTAGTTAGAAGGCTTGATTATCTCAGAAGTATGTGTTAGAACTCCAAAAACTACTATCTGTGTATTCTTAAATAGAATTAAGCAAATAAATAAAATATATTTTGTATAAAGGAATCGTGTTTCTCACTGTCAGAAAAGGGGAGTTACAAATATAAAATATGGGAAAGCTGGGATATTGGGTTGGATTTGAAATTATTAATTTAAATGATCTTCCTTATGGTTAAATGCCAAGTAGGACATGTAGAAGAAATAGAATTAGAAAATCACCATTTGGAAACTATCATAGTAAAAATTCAGGAGAGACTCATCAGTGGATGCTAAAACCAATAAGGGAATATGTGATGTATACTAGGATATTTATATAATCCCAAAGTATCCCCCTCAGAGACACTTACTAGTATCAAAGGAAAAAGTAATTGCTTTAGAGAAGGGAAACCAACTTAACAAAATGAGTGAAGTTAATATTATGAGTAATGGGAGAGACTGACATCAAACGCCTCCTAACAGGATACACAGAGAAGAAAAAACATTATTTGAGAGATATTTCTGCCAAATACACACAACCCAAATGTAATCAAGAGAAAATGTCAGACAGCACAAACTAAGCTACGGACTAAAAACAATTGCTTGTATGCATTAGAAATCCCAAGGTCATGAAAGATAAGGAGTGACTGAGCTACTGTCAACATTAAAGCAAACATGACAGGACATGACAACTGCATATGATCTATTACCCAAGATTATCTTTTGTTATAAAAACATTATTGAGACTGTTGGAGAAATATGAATGTTTGTGGATTAACTAGTATTGTATTAGTGCTAATTTTCTGATTTTGATCATTGTACTGCAATTAGGCAAGAGAATGGTCACATTCCTGTTTAAGGACTGTGGGGTTTTAGAACAACTAAGGGATTAAAGTTTGCTCTCAAACATTTTCGAGAATAAAATAATATGTATATGTTGTAATAGAAATCTCACTTTGTGTCTAATTTTTTTTAAACCAGGACTAGATTTTTAGGTCTCTCTCTGTTTCTTTTTGTATATCTAGTGTTCTGTTTCTTCTAATTGCTGGATCATAGGTAGTTCAAGGAATAATTGCTTCTACCACATTTTGCTTATTCCCCAATGAAGGACACCAGATTGCCTCCAACTTTCATCACAATCTTCAAACACTTCTACTTTTGTATATGTGAAATTTCTTGGGAGTGGACAGTCAGGAGCTAAATGGCAGGGAGCACAGTGCATACCTGTATTGATCTGAAACAAGAAAATCTAGATAGTTTTCTAGAAGGCTACATCAATGTGCTCTTCCCCTGATAGGCACAGACATTCCCTCTCTCTCTGTACCTCAGACCCTCTGATAGTTGGCATTACCCAGCCTCTTAATTTTGCCCATAAAGTGGATATACAGTGGTATTTTATGTTTTGTTAAAATTTGTATTTTTCTGATTATTAATGTTTAAAAATGCCTTTATGTATTTACTGACATTTTGAGTTTATTCTGAAATGCCAATCATATTCTTTGCCTTTTTTATTTTTGAGATTTCTTGTTTTTTGTTGATTTGCATAGTTAATGGCAAATCATAATGAACAACAATGGCTCTGACTTGTGTGGCTCAGTTGGTTGGGTACTGGTTGTCCCACAACGTGAAAGGTCGTCAGGTCAATTCCTGCTCAGGGCACATGCCTGGGTTTTGGGTTCAGTCCCTGTCTGGGGTGCATGTAACCAATTGATATTCCTCTCCCCCTCTTTTCCCCTCCCTTCTCTTCTATCTCTAAAATAAATAAGTAAGTAAGTAAATAAATAAATAAACTAAAATAATGATGAAACACGAAGATAATGATTACCCGCAGGGTTGAAATTGAAAGAGGAATGGGATCCAGAAAAGATACATAGGAGATTTCAAATTATTGTAATGTTTACTATTTTAGGATAGGTGGGTCAAGTACATTTATTGATTACTCTTTATCTCTTTGTAAATCCTTGTACGTGCCAGAATTTACTCAGTGTTCTAAATCAGTGTTTTTCAAAGTGTGGTCCCCGGAGCAGTAGCACCTGCATTACCAGATAATTTGTTTAGAAATGCAAAATAAGACAGCAAGCCAGACCTCCACACTCAGAAACCCTGGGTGTAGGGCCAACAATTTGTGTTCTAAGATGTCTACTATTGTTGTAGGGAAAAACTAAAGCACATTTTGATGCCTTCTTAAAAATACCTTATACTCTTGAGAACCCCAACTATTTATTTTTTGCAAGTATTATTTTAATTTTTATTTTTTGCATGCTATTTCTTAGTATCTTGGTATTTTATATATCTGGACCAAATTTCAAAATCTTCAGTGATGTGTCTTCATCACTGTCTTCCATTCAAAGTAGAATTTCTAATTTCTTTTAACATAGAATATCCAATATTCACCATTTATAATTCTATCAATAAATTCTTCAGTCTCAGTTTTAATTCATGTATCTATTTTATAAAGAACAGAAGTCCCTCTGGGGCAGGAGAGGCATTTCCTGACTAGGAAGGAGGAAACTCCAGAGGTGCCCCAGGGCTAAGATATGTCCTGATATAGGACAGTGACCCTGTTCTAAGACCGGTTGTTCCCGCTTCCTGGAAAAGCGCTGAGTCATGGTGAATCATGAATGCACCTGGGCAGAATATGCTACATGACTCCTGCTTCATTATAATAGCATTATAATAAATTAATATTGTGTGGCCCCCACCCCCTGTTGCCAGTCAAGGAAAATCATAGGAGACCACATGTGCAGTAGCTTTAAAGTAATGTCACTACTTGTACAAGCCCGATAAAACCCTGCCCAAAGCTAGTCAGAAATATCCACCCTACTAACATCCCTCTAGCCCCTGAGGTCAATCTCTGCTCGGAGTTAGCCCACTTCCCTGTGCTGCAGAGTGTACTATCACTTAATAAATCTGCACTCTCTCTTTCTGCTATAAACTCTCCGTGTGTTCAGTTCAATTCTTTGTCCATGATCACCAAGAACCTGGTTACCTGTACCCACCTGTGACACCTCTAACAAAGTTTGCTAAACTTGCAGTACAGTTTCTTGAAATCTCGGTGCTAGAGAAACTAGTGGAACAATTCTGGGTTTCTGTCCCTTTCTCTTGATGCCAGGTACGAACCAGAAACCTGGGAAACACCATCTCTTAAACAACCAGTCATTTCACTCCTGGTAAACACCCTAGCTCAAGTTCCAAAGAACTTTCAGTGGTGATGATTGGGCACAATCTGAGATAAGTGCTTGGAAATTTTCCTTTACAATTAATGTCAGCAAATTTTGAAAACTTCCCCCACTATTTTGCAAAATAATGTTAGAGATAATTTATCTTTATATGTGCCTAATCTTCATTGGGTTGTATAAGGTTAACTTCATGGTAAACTCTGATTAAATACAGGTAAGCACCCTGGCTGATGTGGCTCAGTGGACTGAGTGCCAGCCTGTGAACCAAATGGTTGCTGGTTTGATTCCCAGTCAGGGCACATGGCTGGGTTGTGGTCCAGGTCCTGCGTGAGAGGCAACCAGACATTAATATTTTTTCTCTCTCTTTCTCCCTCCCTTCCCCTCTCTAAAAAGAAATGAATAAAATCTTTTAAAAAATGCAGGCAAGATTTGTCTGTAACACCATGTATGCTTTTTGTTATTTTAAACCCCTGTCTGGGCCTGCCGATGTGCCTATGGTAGGACTCTCCTGCCCTGCCCTCAGCAGGGCTGGCCTTTTCTCCAGATTCTTGGCTGTTGAGGCAGGGAGGCCTGCACCTGACGGTCTGTTCACACATACCAAAATGAAGCCATAAGGTCACTATTCCTCAGGGTTTGAATTGCTGACCAAGTTGTTAATGGATTTAAATAAATCAATTTTGATTGATTATACTCAGCACGTGGTTTTCACAATTCTTTTAAGAAAGTCTTTCATGGGAAAAGAAGTAAAAAAAAACTAGTTCTAGAGTCAAATCATCCTGTTGAAGGAGGCTTAATTTTGGAATGCAGCCACTGGCCCAGGTCTCCGGGGATGAAGAGGGGATCTCTAACGCAGTGATGCACCACCTGGGGAGTGTTGAAATCTGTACTGAGGTCAAGGCCCCATTCCCCAAAGATTCTGATTTAATTGGTGTGGGACCAGGACTGGGCATTGCTAGTTTTGGAAGCTCAGAGGTGTTACTAATATGGTTCTCCACCTTTATCATGCATTAGAATCACCTGCAGGGCTTTATTAAAACAGATTGGAGCCTCACCCCAGAGTTTCTGGTTCAGTAAGTCTGGGATCGGCCTGATAATTTGCTCGTCTAACAATTCCCAGGGGATGCTGATGCTGCTGGCCCAGGACCACATTTTGAGAACCATTGCGCCAGTGAAAACTTGAAAGCCACTGTGTTAGGTAACTTCTGTCCCACCCAGAAAGTCCTGCCACCTTCCCTTTAAAAAACACTTTTTAAATTTTACAACCATTAAGAACATTATTCTTCTTAATTTATTCCACTTTATCATTATCAGCCCATAAAATCTCTTCTCATTTTAAACTTTTTGCCTTTATCGTCAATCCCCAATCTCATTTCCTCCTCTCCCCCACCAAAGGCACTCCCTCTCACTCATTCGATATGTGACCTTTCACAATTATGTAGAGATACAATTTGAAAAGAATTCCACTTCAAGCAGTAAAACCAACCCTGAGAGTTACAGTCACAGAATTTTCTCAGAAGAGAATTTTTAATCTGGAGTGCTTTGGAGAAAACTTCAAGTTATTAAAAGGCCTTACACTGCTACGACTGTTCAATACTTTATACCCCCAAACTTTACATATATTATTATTTTAAAAGAAATGATTTATAAATAACATAATGAATAATAATTAAGGTTTTCTTTCCTGTAGCGATATGTATTTTCTTTAGAGTAGAAGTTTCTTTAGAGCATTTATTATCCTTGAGTATCAAACACAGCTAACACATGTTATAGTGTTATAGGGGAGAAACACTGTAAATCACTCACTGAATATATTTAAAGTTAGATAAAATCATGTGGCTAAAACAAATGACTTGTTTTCCATGGGGTTCCTGGGTTCAGATGTTTTCTAATTCCATTGTTTTAATCCAGTCTTTTTCTGTATTTTATTCTCTCAGCAAAGTTAATGAGCTATCCTTAAACCTCTGTAACTGGCTATCAAATACCAGCAAAGCAGAGTGGTAAAATGACCTGTGCCAAAAATAAACATATGTATTGATTTTTAACTAGCCATTATGTTCTGGAAGGCTGTCAGCTTTCCGATCCTTTGATGTGTCTGGAGCACAGTCCTTGTGACTAACTCATCAAAACTACTCTAAATGTGTTTGTGATGTTGCTGGGGGCATCACCCTCATTTTTACAAATATTTCTATATTTATTTACTTATTTTTAATTATTTTATTTATTTATTTTTAGAGGGGAAGGGAGAGGGGAGAGAGAGAAAGAGAGGGAGAGAAACATCAATGTGTGGTTGCCTTTCATGTGACCCCTACTGGAAATGTGGCCTGCAACCCACACATGTGCCCTGACTGGGAATCGAACCAGTGACCACTTGCTTCGCAGGCTGGCACTCAATCCACTGAGCCATACAAGCCAGGCTATATTTATTTTTATTAATGTTCAACTTATCCCATATGAACCTTGGAGAAAATGTAATGACACATGTAATTGACTAACATCACTAATTTTAGTTATGGAATAAGTGAAATTTATTTACTATTCAATTAAGGGAGAAAATGCATGTCATTGTTGTGTTTTTAATTCTTTTAAATCCTCTAATCACAGACTCCACATTCTATGCATCTTATTGCTTGTAGTGCCTGGTGCAATGTTGTATAGGAATGTGTTATAAAAACTGTTTAAACTGACTTAGATCCCAATTTTAGGTCCCCTGTGCCACTGTTCTGACAGTCCTTCCACTCAGTATAGAAATCTATCAGATGCAGACACTCTGTATTCCAATGTTTTCAGAAAATAATTTTCTGTCAAATTAGAATAAACCTTGATCCAGGAGAGATTGCATGTTACCAGATGTAGTGGGAAAACACATTATTATTTTCTGTTTCCTTTCACTTACATTGTTGTTAAACCACCTTCAAAGTTTAGCATTTTAAAAATATATTTGCTATATTTATTCAAATTATTCAATTTGTAATGGATGGTGATTTCTACATTTAAAAAATGTTTGTTCAAAAATTTGCTGTATTTTGTTTGTGTATGTTAAAAAATTCCTATGTGTAGTTTCCCACACATCTTCAATACAATTGCTCATGAGTCTATTTACATGATCCTTGTTCCAGCTCTGCAAGGTCATTTAGAATTCTAATCCTGTCCTCCAAAGTAATAACCACTTATTTCAATTTGCTATTATCTATACATGTAATCATCATGCACTCTAGTTCACCAACTACACAAATAATGAAAAAGTTAAATATCCCTGTATCCAAGATGAAACAATGAACGCTATGGTTGGATATGCACTATTCCTCGCACAAGGAATTTCCAACCAAACTGTTCTCCAATTACCTATACACAAGCCTTTTATTTTTTTAATGCAACTAAAGTTCATAATATCAAATTAAAATGTTACTAATCCCAAGATATAATTATTTTATTGTTTTTTTAATCTATCAAGCATTTTAAAGAAGAAAATGAATACCTATAGATTTTGCTGCCCTTATCAGGTCAGCAGGGTCTGGTGGTATATTTATGTGTCTACCCCTCCTTTGTTATGCCATTGGATATAGACTTTCATCAGGAATGTAAATCATTGACTAATTATTAACCAATTAACCAATAAGCAGATATAATTTGAGCATTATAATAAAATCAATGTGCCCTATCTTGTCTTTTCCAGACAATATTTTTAGGATCGCTTGTTCCCAAACAGAATGTAATCTGATAGAAACTTTATATTGATTTAATATGTGTTTTTTGTTAAACTTGTAAGAATTGGATATTTTAACTCTCAGCTAGGACTGAATTTCTTTTCACTCTCCAACTTCTCCTCCATCACTTGACCTTAGGTTGGGTGACATGCAATGTCCTAGGGCACTTTTGAGATCCAATTAAGGTGATGGTGAACAGAGAATATTTTTTTGTTTGGGTTTCATGGCATATGTTTACTTTGTTTGCAGTTACTCCTATGTACGGCTTCCAGAAATGGTGCTACCATCCATTGTGCTGTGCTGACCGAGACTTGGGATGTATGCAGTGATGTACAGGTCCTGTAGTGCCTGGCGCTGGTAGTATGTGGGCAGTGGAAGAGAGTCAACATTTGAAGAGGTATGGATCCATAAGATATAAGGGGGAAAGTTCTTCCAAATTTTATAGCCATGTGTGAAAAAAAGTATTTTATGACAGAGTTCTAAGTTTGATAAAATTCCTGAAAATTTGTATGACTTCACTGATAAATTGTGATGCTAAAAGAAACTTTTTGAAATTATCAATAATGAAAACAATTTCAAATTATATATGCTGGGGGAAAGACAATTACATTTACATTTCTATTTTCTTAAATATGACATAATTATAATACACCTAGGCAATAAAGAGGTATGGCCACAGAAATGTACAGAAAGGTATACTAAGGCCCTGGTTGAGTGTGCCTCAGTGAATTGAGCACTGCCTTCCAAATTGAAAGGTCACTTATTTAGTTGCTGGTCAGGGTACATGCCTGGGGTTCAGGGCGAGGTCCCCATTTGGGGCTGTGTGAGAGGCAACCAATCAATGTTCTCCCTCACTTCCCTTCCCTCTGAAAATAAATAAATAGAATCTTTTTTTAAAGGTATAATAAGGATGTGTCAGCAAGACAATAAAAATATTGTTTTTGTTTCTGGATTTTGTGATGTCTGTGGTATTTTGCATATTTTTAAAATGTGTAATTTTTAACATTTTAAATAAATGTTCATTTTCATAATGAATTTGTACCTTTTGCATTGTTTTATAAAGAGAACCTCTAGATTATATAAATCTGGTCCAAGTAATCCTGATTAATTTAAACTAATCTCCTCCTCTTGCCTGTAATTGGTTTGAGGCTGAATGGTCTCTCTCTCCATTCACTGTAAACCAGAAATCCCATGGCCCCAGTGGCTGTGGACAGGTCTGAGGTCTAGACTAAAACCAAACCAAGAGGTTGGTAGCACTGAGAGAACCTCAGCACTGAGGGAACTACTTGAAACCTGGTTTACTTTCAGATGAGCAGTATACAAGCTCTTTAAGCATTTATAAAAATAAAGGCTTTCAGAAACAAAGATGGTCCTCACATTTTATTGAATAGTTTAAAATGAAATAAAAAAACTAGATCAAAATATAAACTTGTAGAAAAATAGTACCTATTTTTTCTAAAGAATTTTTCATCTGTACAGAAATTATTCTAATCCTTTTATCTTCTATACTTCATAATATTGGAGCTATAAATAGTATCAGTTTGGATGTTGAAGCTACTGATTTATGAAATACTGTTAATTTATTTAAAAGTTGCCTATTTAGTCAATGTGAAAATACAGAAAATGAGGAATAAGAAAAAATGATTTCAGTCATCCAGAAATTTTATTATTTTGGTGTAGTTTCTTCTGGTCATTTTCCTATGCTTATGTTTTAAAAAAATCATTACCATAATTAATGTATTTATATATAAGAATATGTGTGTGTATATGCTATAGATCACATGTATGGTATATTCTACTTTTTTCTTTTATTCTACATGACCCCAGAGGTTTATCACAGATGGGCTTCCACCTCTCACAAATACAGGGATCTCCGTGCACATGGTCCACATGCATGGCGTCACCTGGAGTTGTGCAGTAAGCAGTTTGTGTGGCCATACCAGGCAGCCGTTTGTAACTGGGTGTCTGAGTCTTCAAGGTAACTAGTAGCATTTTTTTGGACTATCCATTTGAACTATAGTCCTGGGAATAAAAGGCAGCACAAGCCTGTCTGGCTGCCTTCCAATAACACCAAATAAATGAAGTTTTAGCCTTTGTGCCCTTTTCTCAGGCTGGCTCTGTCTGTAGTTGTGTCCCACAGCTCTCCTCTTACTAGGCTACACCCACATCTTTTCTTCACCTTGGGATAATCTGCTGTCTCCAGTGGATGAAAAAAAGTGTGAAGTAAATTAACCTCATGGCTCTTTTAATGATTGTATTTTATCATTACATCATTTTATTGTACATGGTTCCAGGTTGACTTCTTTCTGCCAATTGGTTTGTATTGATTTTCTATGTTCTTATTCTCAGGCATCTACAATGACATTATTATCCTTGCCCTATCTCCAGCAACAGTTAATCTTCATGATTCTATTCTTCTTTTTGTCAGAAAAAGGCAACATGGCTCATAATCCTATAAATCACCCAAATAATGGTGAAAAGCAAAATTATAATGACAAAATATCATATTTCTCTAATAGTGAAAATACTAACTTACAGTAACTGCAGACATATTTGTACACTTAATTTATAATTTTTAGTTCTTTGATAGTTTCTGTCATCTCCTCTTAAGCATATATTTTTGCAATATAGGATGTGATTGAATGGGGGATTACTCAGGAAAACTGTACCTAGTTCTCTGCTGATAGAATACACTCGGGACAATAGACTGTGCAATAAAATTTGTAATTCTCCCCTCCATTTTTGGTTCATGAAACTTTTAATTTTCTAACTTTTATATTATGCAAACAGAACTGGCTCCTAAGACTGGACTTTAGAAATAGTGCAGCAAACAAATAAATTTGTCAAGAGGCTAAGCCCCTTTTTCATGAAAGGAAAGAAAGGGGAGAGAATTAGAAGGAAGCAAGATAGAATGGAAGACCAAGTGATTAGGAAAAGGGGCAGGAGAGGCAAGAGAAGGCAATGAAGGAGAGGCAGGGAGGAGACAGATGAAGCAATCTGGGCAATTCTTTTGCTTAAAAGTTTGAGAGACATTATCTATTTGAACTGATGTAGGAAATTAAGCTTCACCAGGTTTGATCTTTGTTCTCATATTTGTCTTGCAATAAAGACATCTTATGTATCAAGTATTATGTATGTAGAGGAAAAGTATATTAATTGTTTTTTTTTTTTTGATACTCTGGAGAACTTGGGCACCTACTGAAATGATCAGAAAGCTCTGTAAAGTTATTAACAAATATTAAATAAAACATGTTCCTCACTACAAATCCTCTGTTTAGGGTGCCACTAAATGTGTATATTAATCCTATTTTTCAGAGAGCTCAACAGGAGTGGGAAATATATTCACTGTGCTCCAGTATCTCTGTGTTGTTGGTGTGTTAGAAATTTTGTGGGCCAGTAAGACTTTATGAACCAATACATAGGGCTGGGTTATCCAGCAACCACTCTAAGCTTTAAGATGGGAAGGAGGGGTATGTGGGGAAGCCACACTTATTTTCTGCTGCCTACCTTCCTCCTCCCGTAGCCATGCTCCTGGCTGGGATGAAGGGGTGATGGGATCCAAGAGCCACAGTAGTATTACCAACCCATTGAGTTCCTTTCATGAACACAAAGATGCTTTTCTAAATCCAAAAGAAATCTGACTCCCTGGCTTGATCATTATACTTGTGGTCAGAATTCCAGCACACAACTTGGCGCTGCTGCTGGGAATTGTGAGTCATTCCTTTCAGGTTGTTCCTGGTGTTGAAGTGAGGCTCTGCAGAGGAAGAAGAGCAATCTCTTGGGTGAGCTCACCACTTTCATCATTATTGTCTAAACACTAACTTCTGGAGAGACCATGCAATGTATGTGAAAAAAGTCCTCGCCAGATTCCAGGAATATCACTGTCTCATTATGTGACCTTGGTCACTTAAGTTCTCAGAGCCTTCATTTCCTTGTTTAAAATAGAAAATAGTTCTATATAGTTAGCACCAAAATTTAAACAACTAATGTATGGAAAGTGTGATGCAGATCTAGACAAATAAAAAGTTATTTTATAAACTTGCGGACATATTATAAAGCATATTGGATATTATTTATACTGTCCAAATTTGCAAAATAATTTGAGACATCTACAATATATTAGAGGAGAAAGGAATGACTCATTAAAAAAGTAGACAAGTATTCATAGGTCATTTAATTACTCAACAAACATGTAGTCACTATTCTCTGCGAAGTCTGTGAGGCACTGTGGACATGCAATATGATACATGATATGTAGCTTGTCCTTAAAGAATTTATATAATCTAGGTGAGAAGGTTGAACATATGTACCAGCAATTCACAAGACAACATGTGCTGTGTGAAAAATATATACATAAAGGGACTGCTATGGCAGTTCAAAACAGAAGAATCCTGAGGAAACCTTACTGTAGAAGGAAGGCAATGGAATCCAGTTCCAAAATGTGTTGATATCCCATCCTGAACATTGCTCTAGTACCTGTATATTCACTGACGACTACAAGACAGAGAAAACTGCCTGAGCCAAGGTAGGGAGGCAGGAATCCACCTAAAAGGTGTGGCAGCTCAGGCAGAGGCAGAGCCCTAATAAAGATGATTGATGTGGGTTTAAAGAGGTATGTAGGTATAACATCATGGATGGCTTTAAATATAGGACCAAAGTTTGGTCTTTGTCTTGCAGGTCATGCAAATAATGCTTCCTACAGAAGCCATTAAGAAGAATAAAAATCTTAAAAAAAATTTTTGTGCTGCTCACAGATGCATACATGGGGTGCTCCTGTATAGAACTGGATTAGCTCTGCATCTGGGAAATATTATGTAGAAAATTTTTATTTTTGAAAACAGAATTTCAACTTTGTGTGTTTGTCTGGAGCCCAAAGCTTCTAGAAATTTCTTAAGACAATAAAATGTAGTAGTTGAAACTTTTTGTACCAGTCTTTCATTTAATGGCACCAAAAGAGGACTTTGACCAATTGATAATTGAGAGATTCCTTGGCTAAAGGATTTATTGTCCCTTAATTCTGTAAGTCACTAGAACTCAAGCTTTAATGTTTGTTATCAGTCAGGGTCACAGGAACAAAGGGACCACACCAATTATTTTAAGAGGGACTTGGTAATTGTAGGTGTTGGGATCCCAGAGACTTGGAGGAGGAATTTAGATGTTGGAGATGAGGAAGCTGCCTGAGTGGTGCTGGTGCCTCAGGAACGCAGGGGAGAGTCCAGAGGACCGGGAGCCCAGATTTCGAAAGATGCTGGTGCTCTGGGCAGGGGGCCTTGGGGCTAGTTCTGGGAGATGGAAAGAAAGTGGAAACTAAACCAACTGCTATGGGAAACAATTAGAACTACCCAGCTGAAGTACAGAAGCTGGGTGCAGCTGACAGGAGATAACTGCCCACAAACTGGAAGGATCGTGGTCCAACTTCTTCGTCCTAGTTTGCGTTCTTCCTCTATTTGGCAGAAAACCTAACAGGGAGCTGGGTGACAAAGAAAAAATGTGGTTACTGGAACCCAGTCTCAACCTCAGCAGGCTAAATATAGAAAGGTGGGTTTGATTCTGTGAGATTGTTAATAACCAGCACCATATGCATAAAATTCACCTGGGCAACTTATTTACAACTGAGATACCTTGAGATCCACACCTGAAATTTTGATTCAGAAGTTTTAGAGTGTGGCCCAAAAATCCTCATTTTTCAAAAGAAACCACGAAAAGTCAGATCCAGGGACTTTTTAAATCACACTTTCAGAAATACTGCTTTAGTTTTTTTCCAAACTAAATTCCTGAATCAAGTTAGAACAAGAGATTGTGAAATGTTCAACCCCACTAATTTAGTTCTCTGAGACAAATAATTATGCTTATGAATTAATTTTGCTTCCTCAATTTTTTTCCATTTTAAGAAATGCTAATATAAAGAATACCTCTGTGGTATCTACAAAAACTGCAATTGAAAGTTTTATTCATTGTGATGTTCAATATCTATTTTTTTTGCATCCATATATAATTCCTTCTATAATTTAATACCAGGACAATAAAAAATCTATCTTTTTACATGTATTTGTGTTCTTTCTCTTACTAGACAAAAGGAAAGAAAAAAAATAATACTCTGAATTTTTCTTTTGCTTTAGCTGGTAGGAAGCTTAAAGTTCTGTTTTGATCATTTTGTTTTTATATTTTTTAAAATTATAAGTTTCACATTTTTAGTAACTTTTTTGTTTTGTTTCACATTTTATTTTGCTGGAGACAGGCTGGACACAAATAAATAAATAATTAAAAGTACCATATTTGTGTAATGCACACTTTTTTGCCCAAATTTTTGAGGGAAAAATAAGGATGCACATTATACATAGGTAGTATTAATTCCTTATCTATATAAATGTTTTAAATTTTTATTTATGCTTATGAATTAAAAGTATAACTCTAGAAAGCAATAATGATCTTTGTATGTAAAATAATACCCTGGAATACAATAATCAGTTTTGTTGAACTTACGACAGACTTGCAATGAAAGCAGTTTTGGCCCACAATTAAACAAAATGAAATGAATAGTGATATATTGTTATCCACAGAGTAAGATAGATGATACCAATTGTCATCCACATGGTAAGATAGGTGATGTCAACTTTATTACCATAGGGTGAACAGTGTGACATTTCTCTTTGTACATTTTAGGTAGGAGAAATTATTGGAAAAATCCCTTGGAAGATGTCAAAACAGTGTTCATACGCTGCAAGCTTCAAGCTAAAGGTTATTAAATATTATAAAAAGTATGACAGCAGAACTGCCAAGAGACACTTTGGAACTCCTCCCTCAGAAAGTGTCATCAGATTGTGGAGGCAACAGGAGGAAAGGTTTCTTCAGATGACGAGACAGAAGGCAATGCCAGGGAAACCTCCCACGTGGCTGGAGGTGGAGCAGCAGGTAAAGACCTGGATTCTGGAGCAGCATCAAACTGGGATCTCTGTTTAGATCAAGATGATACAAGAAGGTAAGAGGACTGCAAAAGAAAATAACATTGATTATTTCTCAGGGACATCTGCCTGGTGCTTTAACTTTATGAAGAGAGTTTTGAGCATGAGGATATGAATGAAACTTGCCCCAAACTTCCAGCAGTCTATGAGAATTAAGTTTTGGAATTTAATCCTCATGTTAAAAATCTTTGAAAGACTTACAGCTGTCCCAAATTGCCAATATGGATGAGGTCTCACTCACATTTGATGTCTATCCAACAAAACTATGGACATCAAAGGAGCAAAGACTGTGGCTGTTAAAACCAGTGGTCATGAGAAAACACATCTCACTGTTGTTCTAGCCTGCTGTACAGATGGGACAAAGCTACTACCTATGATCATCTTTAAAAGAAAAGCATTTCTGAAAGAAAAGATTCCAAGTGGAGTCATTGTCTACATGCATGAAAAGGATGGGTGAATGAAGAAGGCATGAAAATCTGGTTTAACAAAGTCTGGTCATGAAGGCCTGGAGGATTACTTAAAAAACCTGCTTTGTTGTTTTTGATCACTTCAAAGCCCGTGTTACACAAAGTGCAAAAGCAATCTCAGTGGACTTGAAAATCCAATTTGCGGTGATACCTGGAATGCTAACCAGCCAATTGCAACTTCTTGATGTGTCAGTAGACAAGCTGGGCACACCTTTAGTGTCCCAACGAAGAAAGAGTGGACATCATAGATGCAGTCAGCTGGTAATGATTTAACACCTACAGGCAGAATCAAGGAAGCATCTACTGCCCAGGTTTGTGATTGGATCCTAAGATCATGGAATGGTGTTGAGAAGGAAGTAGTTGTGAAGTTGTTTAAAAATGTGGCATCAGCAATGCTATGGATGGAACTGAGGACAAAGAAATTTACCGGGATGAGGAAAGTGACTCTTAGTACCTCCCATTGCTTTCTTTGCTTCTCTAAAGCTTCCATAACAGCAGTTTTGGCAAGAGTAACAAAGAACTCTGGCATTTGACAACACCTCAGCTTATGCCATCTGAGTTCTAACTCGCATCTACTCGAGAATTATTTACTTTATGGACTATTTATTTGTTTGTTATCATCTTTTTCTCTCACTAGAATTTTTTTAAAAATATGGAACACTTCATGAATTTGCATGTCATCCTTGTGCAGGGGCCATGCTAATCTGTATCATTCCAATTTTAGAATATGCTGCATCTCACTAAAATTTTTTTTTAGCAGATAAGTGGTGATCAATTTTACATCATAGATATGGTTTATGGAGCTCTTATCCTTATAACTATGGAAATTATTTAGCCAAACTCAAATAAATAACAGAAACAATAGTTTAAATTGGCAGGATAGCTCTTGAAATGTTTGGAGGAAATGTGATGTAAAATCTCATAAAGTGAGAAGAACATAAATGTAGCACTGAAGTAAGGAAAATCAAGAACCCAATGTGGAGGACAAAGGAGTTAGCTGACTACTTAACAAAGGTTCTATCTATCTGACGCTATCAGATACATGAAACATAATCTGAGGGAGCCCAGGAAGGGGCACTGGAAAGGAGTCAGATGACGAGTTCTAGTCTGGACTCTGCCACTGAAGGGCTGACTGTGTGCCCTTGAACAAATCAGTACTCATTGGCCACCAATTATTCCACCTAAATAATCAGAGGGTTGGGTTAATAAATTTTATTATAAGGTTACTATTGGTCTAACAGTCTGTCCCTAAGTGCACCATAAAAACACATGATGTTAAATTTTAGTTACCTATTTGCTGAAAATAAGCTTGAAGGTATTTGGGATACATTTTGCATATAGATACTGGAAAAGGCAATGAAGGACCTGGTGGAATCAGGAAGTGGTTGAGCATAATTTAAACTGTTAATGAATTACTGCAGGGGAAGCAGGGAAAGGGTAGGTACATTTGTTTATTTTGCAATTTATACAGGTCAATGGGCAGTTGCTAAAATATGTGCTGTTTCCAAACTATCTTCTTTTAGGAAAGACATAATTTTGGTGGTTGAAGGTAATACTTCCAAAACCTAGTTATGGCATTAGCCATCTGTCATTTACCTATTTTAAAGGTGTTATATCTTTTCTGTTTTCATTATAATTAGCTATTTCTGTGCATTTCTACACAGAAGGGGCGGCTGCCTCTTCATGATGCTATATGAACTTCTGAAAGAATTAGATTGAGGAAAAAATCAAATTAAGAGCTGAAAAAAAAGTCAGTTTACCTTATGTTAGGATATGACAAACCAGACATTATTTTCTGTGCAACAATTGAAACCTTATTTGTTGTTTTTTCTCTTTCCTTGCAGTTTTTAAACTGTTTACTAGAGCGCCTTATGTCGCATGGGCTAATTAAGTGATCTCTTACCACCTGTGTACAAGGCAAAACCTCAAAAGAATAGTAACCACTGTCATGTTGACAATACTATAAACACAGGTCACAAGTTTATTAAGGGATACAACTGTGCTAAAGTCTTTTTCAGATGTTTACTTTTATTGTTACTGATTTATTATTTTCTTAGTTCTTAGCAACATTAAATGATAAATCTCCTAAAGATCAAGGCCAACATGTTTCAACATTTAAAAATAAGAATCACGTAAACATCTAATGGGAAAATATTCCCAGTTGTAGAATCAAGGAAGACTGCAGATAAAAAGAGATGGACAGAGAAGAGGGGAGAAAAACATCAGTGCAATACTAGAATAAAATGATGTAAGAGATTCAGTAGTAAGTTTTTACTTGATAACTATACGTTTACTTGCAGATTTGTGGTTCTAAAGTATGTTGGATCCAGGTATAGAGGCTTTTCAACAGGTGACAGATGATGAAACATTAAATCACCCCACAGGTTTATACGGTTATAAGGTAGGAATGATTGCTGAATTTTAAGTGGGTTGAATGTTTATTTCAAGTCCCTTAATGGTACATTGATGAGTGAATTTTAGGGACTAATAATCTAATTACAGTACTTCCTAATTTTCTCAATTGTTTATTTGCAAGTTAAGTATAAAAGTTGCAAGTTAACTGTAGTTTAGGTCATGAATTAGAACACTCACATGGGAATTACTTAATAGCTTACCTGGATGTTTGTAGAGTGAACTGTATTTCATTTTTATGGCCTACTTTTTAATTCAATTGAATCACATAATGTACTGTAATTGAGTCACAAAGCAGGAAACAAGCCTGTGCCAGGTATGGTACAAACTTGGCATATATGGTATTTTCACTGTTCATGGAACATCAGTTCTGGTAAATCAGTCAGTCCGTTTATCGTTAGTATTTTCCTCATCTGGTAAGACAGGACATAGTAGAGGTCCAAGTTCTTCACCTGAAATTCACCTGCAATTATGAAATCCAAAATGTTATGAAAAGAGGAAGTATTGTAGAAACTCAAAACCTGACCTAACCTGAATTCATTTAGCAATGTAAACTACTTTATGCATGACTTTTGTAGTCTTTATTTATCACTCTTAGTGTGGGTATTCATTTGCTTCACTTCAGAAGTATTCGATAATGGGGTACTGTTCAGACCCTGCTGAAAGTGTCATATATAATATATACTATGATATAATCATATATATATTCTATTTTCTTTCTAATATCTGAAAGATACTGAAAGTATCCTTAAGTCTGATCTGAACTTTTGTTTGATTTGAAATCTCAGTATTTCTCAATGTGAGTCCCCTTTTTATTCTTTCTGCAACTTCCCAGGTACATTTATGACTATTGCATCACTATTTCAAGTATTAAAGGCAAAATTCTGCTTTTATCCTCTCTGTGTTGAGTATTACATGGTAGAGGCTGAATGGCTTGCTGGAATGAGCCTTAGCTATAGAATTGAAGAGATCTAGATTCAAGTCCTGGTTGGGCTGCTCACAGGCTTTGCGGCCTTGGTCAAGTTATTTTACACTCCTGAGCATTACATTTGTTTCTTTATAAGATTTTGATGCTGATAGCTACATTCCCCCCGCCCCTTTTTTTTTTTGCCTCTCTCTTAAAAAACATGAATCCTGGCGAGGTAGAGTATGGTCATCATCTTTATCACTGTTAGATTCCATTGCTAGTTTTTTCTTTGCATGGGAATGTCTAAAATGCTAATTTTATAATAGCATTTATATGCTAATTTTAAAATGCTAATTTTATAATTAGCAATTATAAATTTTTTAAAATAATTTTTTATTTTAATTGTTGTTCAAGTACAGTTTTCTGTCTTTTACTCCCAGCCCAGCCCACCCACTCAGCTCTCTCCCTTCCCTCCCATTTCCATCCCCGCAATTATAAAATTTAATTTTGCCTTTTTTTCCTGCCAGGTCCTGAAGATACCTAGGTTGTGAATTTAGTTATAAGTAACTATAAAGGTAAATAGAACCAACAGGCTGGTATTGCTAGTATTAGGGAGAGTGAAGTAACAATCTAAAATATGCTCTGGCACTGATAAAGTTATGGAAAAGAGGTGAAAATCATGTCAATAGATACTTTGAAAAACTATTGGGTTGTACTAATAGGAACAATTTTATGATTTAGGACATTATTTTGGACATAATCTGTAATTGGGGACGGTGGCAGGCTGCCGCTATATTTTCAAATTCTCCATCAATATCTATGATACATATTATGTAATTTGAAGTGTTTCTGGACAATTTGTATATTATATGTGCATTATATATATGTAACTTTATTTATTTATATATTAGGTAATGGTCCTTGTTTTGAGCTTTTAGAGTTATTTCCTTTTCTAAAATTGTTCTTCTGTGCCTAGTGCTATTGGTAATTGAGGTTATCATTGGAAGTTCCTTTACCAGAGGTCTTTGTTTTACAGGCTATCACAGTAGTTCCCAGACTTTTTGGCACCAGGGACTGATGTTGTGGAAGACAGTATTCCACAGACCAGGGGTGGGTGGGTGGGTGGGGATGGTTTCAGGATGATTCATGTGCATTACATTCAAGTGCACCTCCTGCTGTGTGGCCTGGTTCCTAATAGGCTTGGACCCATACCTGTCCACAGCCTGGAGGTTGAGGACCCCTGGACTATCATATGTACATACCCTTTCTTTAAAAAAGGGGTTTTATATATTTTTAGAGAAAGGGGAAGGGAGGGAGAAAAAAAGTGAGACAAACACTGATGTGAGAGAGAAACATCGCTCAGTTGTCTCTCATATGAACCCCATCAGGGGAATGAACCCACAACCCAGGTATGTACCCTGACCAGAACCAACTGGTGACCTTTTGCTTTGCAGGAGGATGCCCAACCAACTGGACGACCCGGGTCAAGGCTACATACCTTTGTTTTTCATTTAAAATTTCTCATTATATTTAGGGTCCTTCAGACTAAGAATATTAGGCAACACTTGGTGTAAGAAAATATGTGGTTACTGTGGGAATTAGAAGCTGTTCCAGGTCTGTTTGACTTCTTTAATGCAGGAAATTTATTATTTTTTATTTTAATTTTTTTATATTTTATTTTTTTATATTTTGTATGTCTTTTTTTAAAATCTAAATTATTTTATTGCTTTTCAATTATAGTTGTCTGTATTTTCTTGCACCCCCTGTCCCCCCACCCCTCCAAACTCACCTCACTCCTTTGCTTCCACCCTACCCCTTGGTTTTGTCCATGTGTCCTTTACAATAGTTCCTGAAAACCCTTCTTCCCACTGTCCCCTCCCTGTTCCCCTCTAGCTATTGTTAGATTGTTCTTAATTCAATGACTCTGGTTATATTGTTTGTTTTTTCTTTTGTTGATTATGTTCCAGTTAAAGTTGAGATCATATGGTATTTGTCTCTCACCACCTAGCTTATTTCACTTAGCATAATGCTCTCCAGTTTTTGCAGGTAATTTATTCTAACAACATCAAAAGTTGCTTCCTGGGAGAGTTTATCCTTTGACAGGGGTCTTATAATTCTTTAATGCCACTAGTCTGAAAAGTAAGCCTTTCCCAGATATATTTTACTCTCCTGAATATTTAGCTAATATTATCTTTTAATAATATTGATGATGATATATCATTTGTTGTACACTTATTATATAGCTAGCACATGATCTCATTTAATTCTCAAATTCTTTCTTTGTGGTAGTATTATGAAATAGGATTAGGGTTGACAGAGAGAGAAGAATTAAATATCCCTCAACAGTAGCTTCAGTCAAAATGGTTTATTTTTCTTTCCTGTACAGGTATTCTAGAAGCAGCCAGTCCAGGGCTGACCAGACATGGTGGCAGGAACTCAATCTCTTTCTTGTTTTTTTCTTCTGTCAATTTAGCTTCCATTCCCAAAGTTACTTCATGGGCAAAGGACGCCCTTAGAACTCTTGCCATCATGTCCATGTTCTGGCTGTGGGAAGAGGGGTGAGTAGGTCATACCCCTTTTCTTTACAGACTCTTTCCAGAAGTAGCACATACCATTTCCACATATTTCTCAGAACCTAGACCACCACACCTAGTTGTAAAAGAGATTCTTTTTCAGTCATCTGTGTGTATCTAGTGAAAAATTAAGATTCTATTACTAATAAAGAAGGGGAGAATGTGTATTGGGAGATAGCCAGCAATCTCTGCCACCATTCAGCTACTATTGTTCACATCTCACAAATGGAGAAATTGAATCAGAGTGAAGAAAATTCACTTACTAAAATCTCACAGCTGGTAGAGTCAAGATTCAAACCCAGAGCTATAAGACTTCAGAGCTCTTAAGTACTACATTGAAGCGCTTTTACCTTAAAACAGTTATTTAACTTTATTCTGTCTCCTCAGATAAATTAGTACAAAGAAAAACCTTTCTGAGTTGGTAGGTCAATCTATGGAAAGAATGAGTCTTTTATTTTACCAAGAATATTTGGCAAAGAACATAGTATTGGTTATCAACTTGTGCAATGAAGCCTTTCTTTTGCTAACCTTTTGGATAGGTGGATTCACAAAAGTTAGTGACAGGTTTAGAAAATTTCCTGGCTGACTGATGAAAGTCTTATTTTCAATCTTCTATTTGTTCAGAGTTACAACACGTTTAAACTTCATTAGTATATGCCTTGCTATTCTGTTGGTGGTTTAGATTTTAAACAAGGTAATAAAAAAAGGTTTTCAATAAGAAAAAATAGAAAAAAAGATTTATTGTAGAAAAAATCATGATTTTTCATAACATGCAACAAACAAGCAAACAAGCAAATGCCATGTTTTAGAAATATCACAACTTAATGTTGCTATGTTGCTTAAACTTTTCAACATTTTAAAACCTCTGTACATTTGTCAATGCTTTTCAGGAATGCTATTAAGCTAAATAATATATCTCAGTTATTTAACAGAAGTTCTTCACTGAAGTACCCATGATGACATTAGGGATGCTCAATGGCTAATGACAAGATAAAATGATTTGATGGTTTGCCTAGAAGTGAAGAGATATTCTCACTGTTGTGACCACTTGCAAAAAATGCACTTCATAATGAAGAAACATGATAAGAAGTCAGAGGGAATAGTGTTCTCAAGAGAGATCAAGAGTCAGAGCTCAGCAGAGATTTCATATATATACACACACACACACTATTTTTTAAAATCCTTCTCCAAGGATATATGCTTTTAGTGTGAGAGGAATGGAGAGAGAGAGAAACATTGATGTCAGAGAGAAGCATTGGTCCATTGCCTTCTGTAGTGCCCCAACCACAGATCAAACTTGCAGCCTAGGTATGTGCCCTGACCAGGATTCGAACCTGTAACATTTTTGGTTCACAGGATGATGCTTCAACCAATTGAGCAACCTGGCCAGGGCCAGAAATTTCTTATTATTAGTTGTGCATCTTTGGTCTGGAGCTTTGCAAACTTTAAGCAAGAACAGAACCAGCTGGTCAGATCATGTCATTAAGGACCAAAATTCTTTTCATCTCTCTGTTCACATTCTTAATTCTTAAATTTCATCTTTCATTTTGGCTGGTGCAGTTCCTGACATGACATGAGGACCTGAGAAGAGAATCATGTCCTTCCTTGTACCACTTTTCTTAGTGAAAAATACCTTTCTCCAAAGTCCCCAGCAGAATTAACCCCATTGGCCACATTGCCTACGGTGCCCAGGTAAAAGTCACTCATTGTGCCAAAGGTATATGAACTACCATGATTGGCTTGAACCAATCGAGATTGATTTTTGGGGGTCTGGGGAGGGATCTATCCTTCCTTGGATGTGTTCAAGGGTAAGAAAGAAGTGGGGATTTTGTTTGTAAGGAAAAAGTATTGTAAGGCAAACGACTTTCTCATTGTACAGTTTGTTTTTGGGGAAATTACACTAAAAAAAAAACTCATTGTAAAATAAATAAAACATCTTTACCACCCACAAGCTTAGATATGAAGCTTAGTCTCTGATCTAAAATCCATTCATTTTTTGTTCTTTCAAAAAATATTTTTGCACCACTACTACATGTCAGCCACTGTCCTTATTAGTAAGGCTAGAGAGATGAAGAAGACAGATATTTATCTGCATTAGGAAAGCTTTCAGCAGCAAGTAACATATTGGACATTTAAAAGTGGCTTGAACCATTGGGACGTATAATGTTTACCTAACAGAAATTTAGGACAGGCAGTCCATTGTCCAGCCCCTCTAAAATGTTAGCAAGGATACAGGTTCTTCTTTCTCTGCATCCTTACCATGCTGGCTTTAGTCTTTATTCTTGTCTTCTCACTGTTTCAGGGTTGCCATAGCTCCAAACATCTCATCTGCTTTTAAATCAGAAAGAAGTGGCCAAGGAAGCTCTTTGTTTATTCTTGTCCTTTGTACAAACATTGAAAAACTCTCAGAAGCCCCCCAGCAATTTTTTCTTTTAAATTATATTTTATTGATTATGCTGATACAGTTATCCCAATTTTTCCACTTTGCCTCTCCTACCAGCCCTCCCACTCCCTCAGGCAATCCTCATACCATTGTTCATGTCCATGGGTCATCTGTAGAACCCAGTAAAATTTCTTGAAATCTTATTGGCAGAACTGTACCATGCTGGTGTCCTCAGCAGGAAAGGAATTTGGAAAAAGTAATGATCTCACAAAGTATTATGGGCTGTACACATTACTGCCCAAATAAAATTGAGATTCTATTTACAAGGGGAGACATGGATGAAGGTTAGTCAATTTCATAGTCTCCTTCCTTATGGATGAATTTTCTGACCACTTCATGGAAAGATAGAGATAAATAGGGAGTATTTTTTTTATACTCTAGTCCTTGAAATTTGTGTCCCAGGAATTTTCATAGTAAATAATTTTTACTGTCTGTTTTTGCACATTCAGATAGAAAGTTATTGGCTTTTAAGTTTGATATAAATTGGGGATTAAGATATGTCGGGCTTTGCTTGGGTTAATCTTGTGAATCTGAGATGTAGAGAAGAATAGAAATGTAGAGCCAGACACTTGTGATAAGTATCAGCTAATAAATTACTCCAGGGGTAAAAAGTGCCATGAGCAGAGCATGATTTCCTTATAATACCAATCACATCTTACTGCCATCATTCTCTTACTTGTCTAGCTGCTCCACTAAATAATTAGCTTCTAGAGGTAATAGACTATGTGTTACTTATTTCTGTATTCATAACCCTGAGGCTGGTGTCTGGCACATAATAAGTATCAGTGAAGTTTGGAGATTGGAAATTAGCTTTCAGGGAGTAAAATGTGGGAGGGGAAGATCAAATATTAGATGTTAAGGAATTAAAAACATGAAGTGTTTAAAAATGAAAAGTAGTCAAACAGCCTGGCTGGTGTGGTTTGGTTGATTGGAGTGTCATCCTGTGCACCGAAAGGTCGTGGGTTCAATTCCTGGTCAGGGCACATGCCTCAGTTTTCTTTCAGTTTGGTCCTCAGTTGGAGCACATTTGGGAGACAACCAATCGATGCTTCTCTCACATGGATGTTTCTCTCTCTCTTTCCCTTTCCTCTCTATCTGGAATGAATAAATATATTAAAATTTTTTTAAATGAAAAATAGTAGTCAAGCAGTAGGAACAAATTAGGTGGCAACTAGAACTTAGGAGGATTTATTTGTCTGGCTTTTTATTTTTTATTTTTTCCTTCTCTCTGGGAGGTACAGTTGAGGTCATGTGCTGTTTGTCCAAGTTGCTTGGGGCTACATGACACAGAAGTGGGGATAAAGTGCAAATGAGGTGGAACTCAGCAACAGCTTGTCAAAACAAGCATGATTTAAACCAGTTGCTGCATACATTATATAATTTTTACAGTGTTCAAAGCAGGGATGACAGACTGTATTGTAGTCACAAGCTACATTTACTATGTTAGATAAGTGTATTCAAGCAGATCTTCTAGAAGTTCAAAGATATGTTGTTTTTTTCTTTGCTTAAGGAATTCAAAAATAAAACTTCTCCAATATTAATTTTAACATTGGCTTTAATAGATTGTTATTAATTACATTTTGCTGGTGATATTGCTTATTTATAATTCTCATAAGCTCATATTTTGAAAAGTCAGTGAAACTTTCCCTAAAGAACAAGGCTTTGTGTTTTCCCTTTCCATAGGCAGGCATCAGTGTGCCAGAAAGGGCAGAGCCCTGTGTTAGACTGGGCCCTGTCCCAGGTCTGTGACTAATTCTGGGCCTTGGCCAAGTCAGTTAACTTATCTCTGCTAGGTCTCTATATAGGCAAAATAGAGATGTGTGAGAAGATAAACTCTTTTTTAAATAATATTTTATTGATTATGCTATTACAGTTATCCAATTTTTCCCCCTTTGGTCTCTCCACCCAGCACCCCCCCACTCCCTCAGGCAATCCCCCACCATTGTTCATATCCATGGGTCATGTGTATAAGTTCCTTGGCTACTTCATTTCCTATACTGTAGTTTACATCCCTACGGCTATTCTGTAACTATCTATTTGTACTTCTTCTTTTCCTACTTGTACTCTTAATCGCTTCACCTCTTCACCCATTCCCCAATACATCCCTTCTGTTTGGCCACCATCAAAATGCTCTCTGTACGCATGATTCTTTCTCTGTTCTTCTTGTTTGCTTAGTTGGTTTATTAGATTCGATTGTTGATAGATATGTATTTATTGCCATCTTATTGTTCAAAGTTTTGATATTTTTCTTTTTCTTAAATAAGTCCCTTTAACATTTCATATAATAATGGTTTGGTGATGATGAACTCCTTCAGTTTTTCCTTGTCAGGGAAATTCTTTATCTGCCCTTTGATTCTGAATTATATCTTGGCTGGGTAGAGCAATCTTGGCTGTAGGTCCCTTCTTTTCATGACTTTGAATATTTACACTCCAAGAAACATCATAATTAAAATGCCAAAGGTTAAGGATAAAGAGTGAATGTTAAAAGAAGCAAGAGAAAAACAGTTTGCTATGTACAGGAGAGTTCCCATAAGACTGTCAGCTGATTTCTCAAAGGAAACTTTGCAAGCTAGAAGGGATTGGTGAGAAAATGACCTCTTATGATTTCTTTTAGCTCTGAAATTTTATAATTATAACCTATAAGTGCCTACATTTATAGGAGCTGAAGAGGGTAGAGGGTTAATATTTACCCTACAAATTAGGTTTATCACCTCATCCTTTGTAATAAAACTTTCATCTTACAAATTATTATGTCATACATTTAAGAAAATATGGTAGCTGTATAAAATAACAACAACAAAAAAAAACCCTAAAAGGTTCAATTAACATTTGGTATTTTATTTGAATGTTTATTGCTACAAATATTTGACATGCATATGCATAATTAGAATCATAGTGCATACCGAATTGTATATCTTTCTTTTTCTACTGAATTCTATGTTGTATTTTCCAATCTCATTAAAAATCCTTAAAAAACAATTTTTTTCTTAAAATTTTTATGTTGTTAAATGCAACACAAGTATAACAAGCTGCATATATGAATTATCAGAAGGCAAGCATCTTGCAGTTCACCACCCCTCTCAGCCAGCCAGAAACACACTTCTAACATAATTCTCTCCCTCTGCATTGAAATTTATGGACTGAATAAATTTTATGGTAATCATTTTCCTATTTTTCTTTATATTTTTACTATCCATTATGCATCTCTAACCATTATCATTTAGTATTGCCTAAAAATATAATATTAATGGATCTTTATTTTTTCACCATAGAAAGTTACATCAGTAGGTGCAAGTAAAGTTTATGAGATTATTTACTCTCATTCTTGACAGATTATTGCTTTATTTTATTTTTTAAAATACATGTTTGTTTACATGATGTAAAAATTTAAAGGTTTAAAGGGGAGGCAGTGAAGTCTCCCTCTCACTTCTGTCTTCTAGACACCTGGCTATCTCTAGCAGCAGTTTTAGGAAGTTGTTATGGAGGAAAAAGGGGCCTAAGAATAGTACTGCTATGTTTTCAGTTTGAATGTCCTAAAATAATCTAACTAGGTATAAAAATTATAATGTAATTCATATTAAATTATGCAAAACCCCTGTAGTTGATTTTATTTAAAAAAATATTTTATTTATTTATTTTTAGAGAGAAAGGAAAGAAGGGAGAGAGGGAGACATTGATTTGTGGCTGCCTTTCACTTGCCCCCTACTGGGGACCTGGTGCACAACCCAGGCATGTGCCCTGACAGGGAATTGAACCAGCTGCCCTTTCGTTTGGAGGCCTGCATTTGATTTTTTCTTTTATATGGAGTGGCATAATTTTTGGAGTGAGATAATGTAGTTTCACTCTTAGGTTAGTTGTATGCATAGCATTGAGCAGTTGTGTGAATTGGATATGAAATATCCACAAAAGGAAGTTTAGGATCTAATTTGATCCTAAATTTGATTTAAGAAGTGTTGTGGAGTTTTAGGATCTAATTTGATCCTAATTTGATCTAATTTGATTTAAGAAGTGTTGTGGAGTTTTACTTTGCTTTACTGTAGAGCTGAGAGACCCAAGTAACTCTCTTTGCCCTTTGGGCACAATGGAAAACTCAGTTTCTTATGTTTTGTTCTAGCAGATATATTTTATCATCATGACATCAATAAATAAAGTCATGATGATAAAATATATTATTGAAAATTTTATACATCAGTTTGCATAAATGGAAGAACTAACTATTATCTAACTTGCTTGACCAATATACCATTTTATGCATCAGGATTCTTTGGTTGCAAGAAACAAAAGCAAGCTCTGCTTAACTTAATACAGGAATTTTCCAGAAGGATTCAAACACTCACTGTTTAGCAGGAAGGCTAGAGAGCCAAGCTTTGGAATGGACAAAGCCAATATGCTCAGGAGGTCCTGGAAATGGAGATAACAGGAATGGTCTCATATCAAAATTGGCTTTGGATATTTTATTAGATTCTAGTAGAAATGGTGTGCCTGGTCATGGATCCTCAGGTACTACACAACTAGAACTGCCAATCAGATACAATGAGTGATAAGTTTGGGTGGATATATCAGTAGTCGTATGATAGAAATTAAACATTGGTGCCCTGGCTGGTGTGGCTCACTGAATTCAGCGCTGGCCTGTGAACCAAAGGGTTGCGGTTTGATTCCCAGTCAGGGCATGTGCCTGGGTTTCGGGCCAGGTCCCCTGCAGGGGGTGTGCAAGAGACAACCACACATGGATGTTTCTCTTCCTCCCTTCCCCTCTCTAAAAATCAATAAATAAAATATAAAAAAATAAATTAAACACTGGGATTCAGTCTGAATATGCCCAGAAGGCATGAATAAATTACATGTACATGTATCTTAAATTCTCACATCACCTGTCACTGTTGCAGCAATGCATCTCTCTAAACTCATACATAGGTCTTCATGGGGTGGGGGTGAGTGTAGAGAGAGTGGGTTGTCCCCTATGACCTAGTATGGAACAAGAGACAACTTAAATCCAATTTATACATGAATTCTCACAATACATTAGTGCCAGTGGAAAGTGGATTGCCACTACATTACAGCCCCACCCAGGGATGGAAGGAGAATCTTGAAAGAAAGTCTTCCTTGTAGGCAGTGTTATGAGTAGTGCTCTGATCATTGACTTAGTATGAGAGAGAAGAATGTATTGAGATGTGGCTATACAGGTACTCTGGGCAGGCAGGAATGGCTTGTTGCTTTCCAGGGCAGAAGCAAAACTAAAAGACTGTCTTGGTAAAGGCACCATCCTTGAATTGGTTTTCCCACCATTTGTTTCTCGATCTTCTGTTCCCTCACTCATGCTGCCCTAGGATTTCAGTGGTACTAACTAGGTAGTAAGACACAACCTTTGCCTTGTCTGTGAAGGAAACCAAACTCTTAGAAGAGGTCAGTGAATTCTTTGTGTGGTATTCAGACTCCCAAACCAAATTTATATTCTCTGTCCAAGAAATGTTATGTGTCAGGCATGGTCCAAACTATTCTGATGGCTGTTCTCATCACTTGAGAAAGAAAATGAAGAGATTCTTGTCCAGATTATTTCTAATCATTTTCAAAAATACTCTTTTTCTGAAAATATTTCTAACTTAATCATTTATAAAATAACTGGGCTAGCATTCAGAGATAGAAACCTGTCTAATAATGGACTGGACAAGAAAATTGTCTCATCAACAAAGTAAGAAGGTACTTCGTTTTCCTTCCCTGAGAAATATCAATATGTAATCAAAATTTTATTTTTTTTCTTAATGCTACCCCACAGGTTGAATTAGACTATTTCTCAATATATCAACTATCAAAAACCTAAACAAAGAACATAAGTATCTTTCAAAGTATTTCTCTCACCCTGCTCCTTGATGAGTCTGAAGCTTTTAAACAGCTGATGACTGTTCTCCTCAGTTTAGTAATCTGCATATCTTCTTTCTAAGGACTTCTAAGACACCTGTGTCCCATTAAAAAAAAAGGCAGGATGTCATTACTGAAAAAATAGGGGAAAACATAGTAACATCATTAGCCTCACTTTATTATGCTTGGTCGGGTGGGGTGGGAGGGGTAGGGGGATATTGATAAGGTGGAAAAAGCAAGTTAGCTGCAGAAACAAGGAAGCAACAGAGTCAAAATGTGGGATGAGTAGGCATTCTGGGTCCTATAGGACAACATAGAGGAAGAGGAAGGCCATGTCATGTCTGTGTGAGGACTGGCCAGTTGCTGTTTTGGAGGAGAAATGAAGCACAGATGATCTTATCATTTTAGGTGACATCATTTATACCTTTCACTGTGACTCAACAGAATGTGTGACAAGCCACTTTCTCATCAAATCAGCTGATTGTGTCACCACTGAGCAATGGAGAGAAACTCTGCTAATATCCTGACTCTGTTAATATATGGAGCTTTTCACCACTCTAAACTCAAACTTGAATAAAATCTACTTAGCCCTTCCTATATTTCAGTGACTGAGGTTACCCAGCAAATAAGAGAGAGGTCCCTGGGTTTTCAGAATAGCTATAAAGAATTATTTTCATTTAAGGATGCACTGAGAACAGGTACAGTCATTTTCAAAAAATGGTTAGGAATGGTATATTTGCCATCAGCAATTTGTGACTGTCCAAAATTCATCTTCCCTTCTTAACAATACCACATTTCTTTTAAAGGAAGTGTAATTGTATTATTATTAGTAGTAGTAGTACTAGTAGTAGTACCATTATTTTGGGTTTGCTCTGATGGACTTTTACTCCAGGGCCCCCACACTTTCTTAATCAAGTTTGAGAATATATTTGAAACTATGTCAATCAAACACTGATTCCCTGGAATTTAGATCTTGGGTAGAAGATTAAGACAGAGAAAATGGTAGGAATTCATCTAATCCAGGGATGAGGTCCTGGATTTTTGCCACCATGTCACTATTCCTGTCACCCCCAGATCTTGAGCCACTGGGTTCACCTAGGCTCTGTACATTCTGAAATTTAGTTCTCTGGCATTGCTGCCAGAGAATGAGATCTGATATCTTTCAGTAAGTTTTCTTTGTGTAAATTAACTAGAGCCCATCTCTGTTGTTTGCATCTATAGAATTCTGACTCATTCAGAAGATGTATCTTACCAATTAGGCAGACTAAAGGAAACTTGACTTTATTGCTTTTAGATAAGTACTATGAAACCATAGCCCAAGTAGTGCCATTTTTAATAATTTAAACAACAATTTTTTAAGCCTTCAGAAAATACTTATTAATGATAAACACAACACTTTTATTTAAAAAATCACTGAAAGAGGACTTCCGGGCAAGATGGAGGCATAGGTAGAAATACTGGGCCTCCTCGCACAACCAAAATTAAGGACAACAAAAAATTAGAAACAAAAACCAACGAGAACTGACAGAAAATTGAACTGTATGGACTTCCGACAACCATGCATCCAGACTGGTAAGAGGGGCAGAGTCGGCAGCTGTTGGAGAGAGGTCGTGGCAGGAAAAAGTGGTGGCTGCCAGACTGACCTGGGTGCGCAGGCAGCGGTTGGCAGATCCAGGCACAGGGTGGCAATGGCAGACCCAGTGGCTGACTGTGGCACATATTTGTGTGCAGATAAACCAGGTGAAAACGGGCAGCAGCGAGACAGACC
>PVKM010005884.1:0-46250 GCA_004027735.1 Carollia perspicillata | reverse complement strand
CCAGGTAGAGGAGAGTTCCCACCAATGAATGTGCCAATAGCAATCAGGACCCAAATACAACAGGAGAGTCCACATAAACCACACAGAGAATATCCCCAGAGCATCCAGATCAGGATGTCAGGGAGTCTGCACCACTGAGTGCCACAGTACTCCTGACACTCAAGGCCATCCACAAGACAGAGAGTCATAGCAAGTCAACATAAAAATAGAAACAAACACAAAGGGACAACTAAAATAAGGAGACAAAGAAATAGCCCCCAAAGGAAAGAAAAGGAGGAATCTCCAGAAAAAGAGCTGAGTGAAATCAAGGCAAGCAATTTATCAGATACAGAGTTCAAAGTAATGGTTAGAAAGATGTTCAAGGAACTTAGTGAGAACTATAAGGAACTTACATCAGCATGAAAAAGGAAACAGAAACCTTGAAAAGAACCAGATAGAAATGAAATATGCAATATCTGAAATGAAGAACAAATTAGAAGTAATTAAAGCAGGATATGTGAAGTAGATGATTGAATCATAGAGCTGGATGACGAGGTAGAAAAACCACTGGTTAGAGCAGCAAAATGAAAACAGACTCAAAAAAAATGAAGATAGTTTAAGGGATTTGGGGGACAACATGAAACATAGCAATAATCATATCATTAGGATACAAAAGAGAAGAAAAAGAGCAAGGAATAGAAAACCCGTTTGAAAAAAATAATGACAGAAAATATCCCTAACTCACTCGGTGAGGTAAAAATGTCATGAAAGTCCAAGAACCACAGGGGGTCCCAATCAAGATGAACCCAAAGAGGCCCACTCTAAGACACATTACAATGAACATGTCAAAATTTAAGACAAAGAGAATCTTAAAGGCAGCAAGGTAGAAATAGCTGGGAACATGCAAAGGAGCTCTGATAAGGCTATGGGCTGCTTTCTCAATGGAAACAACACAAGTCAGAAATATTTCAAGTACTGAAAAGCATGGACCTGCAACCAAGATACTCTATCCAGCAAGGCTCTGATTTAAAATAGAAGGTGAAATAAAGAGATTCCCAGACAAAAGACGGCTAAAAGAGTACATCTCCACCAAGCTAGCATTGCAAGAGATGCTAAAGGGACTGCTTTAAGAAGAAGAAAGAGGCAGGGGGGCAGAGATACAAAGGGAAAATATGTCAATGACTATGTACCTATCAATATAACTTTAAATGCAAATGGAATAAATGTTCCAATCAAAAGACATAGGGTGGCTGAATAGATAAGAAAACGTGACCTACATATATGCTGTCTACAAAAGACCCACCTCAGAACAAAAGACCTATACAGGCTGAAAGCAAAGGGACAGAAAAAAATATTCTATGCAAATGGACATTAAAAAAAACAGGGTAGCAATACTTACATCAAACAACAGAGACCTCAAAACAAAGGCCATAACAAGAGACAAAGATCATTACTGAATATTTAAGGGGGTAGTCCAACAAAAGGATATAATCTTATAAACATATATGCCCCAATAGGGTGCACCTAAATAATAAAGTACTGGAGGATTTTAAGAGAGAGATAGACAGCAATATAGTCCTTGTAGGGGAATTGAAAACCCCACTGTCAACAATGGACAGGGCTTCCAAACAAAAAATCAATAAAAATATTGCAGAATTGAATGACACTTTAGATCAAATGGACTTAATGATATTTATAGGACTTTTCACCCCAAAGAAGCAATGTACACATTTTTCTCAAATGCACATGGATCATTCACAAAGATAGACCACATGGTAGTACATAAAACAAGCATTAAAAATTTAAGAAAATTGGAAATATACCAAGCATCTTCTCAGATCACAACAGCTTGAAACTAGATATCAACCTCAAGAAAAGACCTAAAAACATTCCAATACATGGAGGCTGAATAACATGTTATTAAATACTGAATGGGTTAACAATGAGATCAAGAAGGAAATCAAAAAGTATCTGAAAACAAATTAAAACAAACGGACAACAACCCAAAACATATGGACAAAGGGAAGGCAGTCATGAGGGGAAAGTTCATAGCATTTCAGGCCTACTAAAGAAAGTAGAAAAATCTCAAATAAACAACTTAACCCAACATCTAAAAGAACTAGAAGAACAACAAGAAAACACAGAGCAAGCAGAAGGAAGGGAATACTCAAGATCAGAGCTGAATTAAATGACATAGAGACTAAAAAAAATAAAAACAAATAATAACAACAACAAAAACAATTCAAAAGATCAATGAATCCAGGAGCTGGTTCTTTCAAAAGATAGACAAAATTGACAAACTTTAACCAGACTTATCAAAAAGAAAGAAAGAAAGAAATAGAGGACCCAAATAAAATAAAAAACTAAAGAGGAGAAATAACAACTGATACCATAGAATAGACCATACTAGCAAAATTGAGGCAGTAATCAAAAAACTCCTGGCACACAAAAGCCTTGTCCAGATGGCTTCACAGTTGAATTTTACCAAACATTCAAAGAACTAACACCTCTCCTTATCAGATTATTCCCAAAATTCAAGAAGAGGGAAGATTCCTAAACTCTTTTTACAAGGCCAGTATTATCCTAATTCCAAAATGAGGTAAAGACACAACAAAGAAAGAAAACTACAGGCCAATATCTCTGAGGAACATAGATGCTAAAATTCTCGACAAAATACTAGCAAACACAATCAAACAATACATTAAAAAGATCATACACCATGATAAAGTGGGATTTATTCCAGGGATTCAAGGATGGTACAATATTTGCAAACCAATAAATGTGATACATCACATAAAAAATGAAAGACAAAAGTCATATAATCATATCAATAGAAGATCTTATTTGATCAATTTGAACTTATTTCCCTTAAGAGCAGGAAAACATAAGGGTGCCCACTTTTACCATTCTTATTAAACATAGCCTTAGTGATCAGACAAGAAGAAGAAATAAAAGGCATCCAAATTGAAAAGGAGGAAGTTAAACCATCTTTATTTGCAGACAACAAAATAGCGTACATAGAAAACCCTGTAGTTTCCACTTAAAACCTAATACTAACCTAGCAAGTGAATTTGGCAAAGTAGCAAGATATAAAGTCAATATTCAGAATTGATGGCATTATTGTACCCCACCAATGAACTATCAGAAAGAGAAACTAAAAATATCCCACTAATTATAATAGCAAATAAGTTAAAATAAAATAAAGTGCCTAGGAATAAATTTAACCTAGGATTTAAAGGACCTATACTGGGAAAACTACAACACTAAAGAAAGAAACTGAGGGAGATACAAATAAATGGAAACATTGGAAGAATAAACATCACTAAAATGTCCACACTCCCCAAAGCAATCTATAGATTCACCACAATTCCTATTAATATACCAAGGGCATATTTCACAGATCTAGAACAAATACTACAAAAATTTATATGGAACGAAAAATACCCCAGATAACCACAGCAATATTGAGACAGAAGAGCAAAGTTGGAGAGATCACAATACCTGATAACAAATTGTATGACAAGGTCACTATAATCAAAACAATCTGGTACCAGCATAAGAACAGCCACACAGATCAATGGAACAGAATAGAGAGCCCAGAAACAAATCCATCTCTCCATGATCAATTAATATTTGACAAAGGAGGCATGAGCAGACAATGGAGTAAAGACAGTCTCTTCAATAAATAGTATTTGGAGAACTGCGCTGGTACATGCAAAAACAGAAACCAGACCACCAACTTACGCCATATACCAGAATAAACTCAAAATGGAAAAAGATATAAATATAAGTAGTGATACACAAAAAGTCTGATTGGGAAAAAATATAGCCATAAAATTCCAGATATTTCACATAGCAATATTGTTGCTCTTTTATCTCCTAGGGTAAGTGAAATAAAGGAAAAATAAATAAATTGGACTACATCAAATTAACAAGCTTCTGCATAGCTAAAGAACTCAGCATTGAAATGAAAAGGAAACCAACTGTATAGGAGAACATATATGCCAATAAAACACCAGACAAGGGCTTAATCTCCAAAATATATAAAGAACTCATGCTACTCAATTTATACAATACCCCTGGTGTATACCCCTGGGTACAATTTATACAATACCCCTGGGGAAGACAAATACCCCTGGCTGGTGTGTCTTAGTGAACTGAATGCCAGGTTGTGAACAAAAGGGTCGCTGGTTCGATTCCCAGTCAGGGCACATGCCTTGGGTTGTGGGCCAGGTCCCTAGTAGGGGCACATGAGAGGCAACTTCTTGTTGATGTTTCTTTCCCACTCTTCTTCCCACCATTCTCTCTAAAAACTAAAACAAAAACAAAAACAAAAACAAAAACAATTCTTACCCCTGGCTAGTGTGGCTCAGTATATTGAGCACTGGCTTATGAACCAAAGAGTGGCTGGTTTGATTCCCAGCCAAGGCACATGCCTGGGTTGCAGGCTGGGTCTCCAGGTGGGAGCGTGTGAGAGGCAACCACACATTGATGTCTTTCTCTCTGTCTTTTTCTCTCCCTCGCCTTCTGTTGAAAAATAAATGAATAAAATCTTTAAAAAATTAAATCTTAAAAAACAATACCAGGAAGACAAACAATCCACCTAAAAATGGGCAAAAAGCCTTTGGAGAAGAGACACTTCTCCAAGGACAGACAGATGGCCCATAGACATATGAAAAAATGCTCAACATCACTTGCCATCAGAAAGATTCAAAATAAATCAACAAACAAGTGCTGGTGAGGATGTGGAGAAAAGGGAACCCTGGTGCACTGTTGGTGGGAATGCAGACTGGTGCAGCCACTGTGGAAAACAGTATGGAATTTTCTCAAAAAAATTAAAAATGGAACTGCCTTTTTTACATTATATTTATTTATTTATTTAAATTGTTCAAGTACAGTTGTCTTCATTCCACCCACCACATCCTGCCACTCCACCCATTCCCACCTCCCACCCTCAATCCTATATCCTTTTGGCTTTATTCATTTCCCTTTTATACAGGTTCTTTGATGACCCTTCTCCCTCCCCCACATTATTCCCTCCTGCTCCCCACTGGTTACTGTCAGTTTGTTCTTTATTTCAATGTCTCTGGTTATATTTTGCTTGCTTGCCATTGGTTCTGTTGATTAGGTTCCATTCATAGTTGAGATTATACAGTATTTTTCTTTCACCACCTGGGTTATTTCACTTAGTATAATACTCTCCAGTTCCATCCATGCTGTTGCGAAGGGTAGGAGCTCCTTCTTTCTTTCTACTGCATAGTATTCCATTGTATAAATGTACCATAGCTTTTTTCATCCACTCATTTACTGGTAGGCACTTAGGTTACTTTAAGCACTTGGGGAACTGCCTTTTGACCCAGCAATTCCCCTGCTTGGATATACCCTAAGAATCCTGAAACACCAACTCAAAAGAACTTATGCACCTCTGTGTTCGTAGCAACACTATATATAATAGCCAAGTGTTGGAAACAGCCTATGTTCCCATCAGCAGATAAGTGGATCAAAAAAAAACCTGTGGTACATTTACACAATGGACTACATTGCAGCAGAAAGAAAGAGGAAGGAATTCCTCCCCTTTGTAACAACATGGATGAGACCGGAAAATATTTGCTAAAGGAAATAAGCCTGTCAATGAAAGACAAATACCATATGATCTCACTTATAAGAGGAATCTCATGAACAAAATAACCTAATGAGTAAAACAGAACCAGAGACATGGAAACAGAACAGACTGATAGCTGCCTGAGGAAAGCCCAGGGAAGGATGGAAAAAAAGGGAAGAGTTTAGTCAAAGAACATATATGAATGACCCATGGACATGGACGACATGTCCTTGTGGGGATGGACGGTGGAAGCAGGTAATGGACTTGACAGAGAAGGACAGTGGTGGGAAAAACTGGGACAACTATGATAGAACAAACAAGAATAAAATAAAATAAAGGGCTGCAGACACATTTGCTTTTCTGACATACTTGTCTAAGGTAAAGTTGTATTCCCAGGCAGCGCAATTGAGATCAGAGAATTACTCCTCTCTCTCTCCTTCCCTCCCTCCCTCTGCCTTTTTTCTTTCTGTATCTTCCTCCTTCGCCTGAAATATTGTTATTCAAAAAAAAAAATCGCCATGCTCCTAGGTAAAGTAGACATCTGGGCAGATCCCAAGGAGGATTAGAGCAAGTATGAGAGAAACAGTGAAAGTCATTCTCTGTCCTTTTGTGCACTATTAACAAATCATGGAAAAAAACATTGAAGCCATGGTGACATATATTTATCAGGTTGTCCCTTGGAGAGCAAAAGGTTCCAGGGCAGGATAACCCTAGCTTTTTAAGACTGATATATGTCTTGCAAAAAAAATGCCCATTTTACAAATAGTAATTTTGTGTGGATTTATTTTTGGTGAAACAGACATGTTTATTTATTTGGTTAATTTCAGATTTTCCTATTTTCATTAGAAATAATACACAAGTAAATGATTTCTTTCTATTTTATTCAAGTGTTTATGCTTGTATTCATAATTGACCCAAAATGCATGTGTAGAATTTAAACTAAGCCAGCTGAATAATCTGAGATATAATTGCCAGAATTCTTCTAGTGTTAATTAAAACACTACAGCTAATGTATCATACATCAGAGTTAGAGAAGATTCCACGGTGTATAATTCTGGCAGATATTAAACATGAGGCATTCTTAAAGATTTGAGATTATATTTACTGGTGATTATGCTTGAGGAAAAATAACAAAATTATTTTCTAACTCAATACTTTAAATCTGGATGCTCAGGAAAAGTCTGAAACCTTAGCAAATTTAGGTTTACAACCATCAGGATAGCACATGAAAAAAAATATTTTATTGAAGGCTGCAATAATCAGTAATTAGTTTTCATGTGCCAGCACAGCACTTTAAATTCACAAAACTAATTAGCCACTTTATGATTCAATAATTTGTATTTATTAATCCCATAAGATATTTTATATTAGAAATGGATGGCTATTAAAATAGTACCTATTCATTGGCTCCTAATTTCCCGAATATATTTTATGTACAGATTCAATTTTATTACATGTCTTAAATCCTGAATTTAATGTATCCAAAGTCAGTAAAAATCCAAACAATTTTTATAGCATCATTATCTAAAATTTGCTGAACTTACGATGTAGAAACAAACAATCCTCGAATATCTAATGGGCAGCACGTCAGTCCATTTGTTGAGTAATCCGGGCACTCGAGTGAGTCAGTAGTACTCAATCTTGGCCTTCTCTAGACATGGCGAAAACAGAATTAAGTGAAGGCTCAATGAATGGTTATATAGGAGTGGGTTGTTGGGAAAGAGAGAGGGAGGGAGAGAGAGACAAAGACAGAGAGGAAGATGGTGGAGGAAGAGGGGAGAAAAAGAATGAAGAGAAGGAGGAAGGAGGGGAGAGAAAAATGAGAGAGAGAGAATACCTAGGTGGTTGTAACTTAATATTTTTCACGCTCTTCATGTGTGCTGGGCTAGTTAATGTCTAAGGTCCCTAAATAAGGTAGGGTACTTATAGCTACAATGAACAGAAAGCCATACTAAGACTAATTAAGTCAGTAAGTACCCAGTTCATTTTATTCTCCTGATTAGAAACACAGAGAAAGGATTATTCCACAGCTAATTTGATGACTCAGTGATACTACTAAGGACCCAGGTTCTTTCATTGATCTTATCTGCATCTTAAAGTGTTGGTGCTGTTTTTTTAAGGTGGATCCCCTGATTCAGGGCAATGCCATATTTCCAGATACTACCTGCTCACATAGTCCCCTTCAGAGTTAGAAAGGGAAAACTCTTATGTTTCTAACGGAAAAGCTAACAAATACTTTTTTGGATGTTCTTCAGTAATCTTTCCTTTAGTGCCGACATTACATCATGCACATACCCAGACAAGTAACAGGTATGGAGAACAGGACTTCCAGGATGGTTTACAATATTCAGTACCTACCCACTTGGTCAGTTAACAGAAGGCCAAATGATTGGAGAGCAACTAAAGAAAGACAGGAGGTTCTCTCAGCCACCAAGAAAACAGGGTGGCTTTTGAGTTAGCAACCAAGATGTCGGTGTCAGTCCTTTCCAATTTTTAAGAATCTGTGCTTCTAACTTTGTGTTGAAATGGTTAACACTATCTTTCTTGAGACAAACAGCACCTTTGTCCAGCTTGTCACTTCTTGGTCTTTTTTCCTTTATACATGTCTATGAATCATTGTGAGCACCTTTAATAACATTGAGAACATCATTCAGAAGAAGCTATGTTTCGTGGCTAGGACAGAAAAGATTATGCCAGCTCGGTCTTCCGGTTGGACTGCTTGTGCTTGCAGCCCTGAGCAACCACATGAGTTCAACTACCCTGAGGCCACCGTGCTGCGAGGAGGCTCAGGCCGCCTGCAATGGCCACTTGCAGGTGCTCCAATAAACAGCCTCAACTGAAATCCCGCTGAGATCCAGAACTAACTTCAAGCCCTGTGAATAAGCCAAAAATGGCAATTATCTGGGAATCAGCGGAGGCCACAAACTAGGGCACCAACCTTGGCTCGAGCTTACTTATAGCATCGTGGCCTCAGACAGGAAAATGTTTACATGGAGTTTTAGGACTCCAAGGAACTATTCCAACAAACAAGGTATAACATTCAGATAGTTAGAGTCTGAGCCACAAGCTCACTTCAGCCAAGATGCTTCAGAAAGATCCCAAGCAAAAATTTCCACCTGAACCTTCCCATAATTAATTCCTAACTGACAGACTCTGTAGCCTTCTGAAATGTTTATGCTAGTAAATTTGGTGATGGTTTGTTACTCAGCAATAGTAAATGGAATAATTTCACATCCATTCCCTTGTTTCATTCTGAAAATAAGCTTTTAAGTAAATGCTTAGATTTACTGAATCTCATTTTATAGATGATAAAGTTAGGGTCAGACAACTGAAGGAGATATCCATGGGTTACACCTCAACGATCCACCTCTTTTGGCTCATCTATATGTTCATATTACATTCTATTTTAGTGTTTCTCTGTGGAACAGATGCACAAGTGTTTCAAAGCAGCATTCTTTATTCAGCCAATACGCCCAGCACTGTCTAGAAGGAAGAGAAGTTTAGTCCAAGTAATGCGACACAATCTAGTAGATTTTATAATGCTGGCTTGCATGAGGTATGAAGCAATTATGGGAATAGCACGGAGACTGGATTAAAAGAAAATGTGTGTGTCAGGTTTGGGGGTCTGGTAAGTAGAGGCAGCAAAAAGTAAGGAAATAGTAGCTGTAAGAGCTAAATTAAAATATCTGAATTAGTATATTGGAAGTGGCAAGAAGTTAAAGTATGTATGCTTAGTTCTTTGTGGATAGATATTTGGGCGGTGGCCCGTGATGTGAGATGCCGCATAAGGAAATCAACAAGAACAGCTGAAGTGAGGAGTAGTCATCTAAAGGCAGAAACATTCAATTAAGTTTACAAAAAATTAAATATAAAAGAGAGAAAGGAAAAGGGAAGTGGAATGTACATTTACTAAGATCCAAACACATGGTAGATCCTGGCCTGTGCACTTCCTAAAATTTGTTTAATTCTCATAACAATTCCTCAGCATTTATTCCAGTTTCTCTTTAAGAGAATTATGCTAAAGCTCAAAGTGAGCTTTGAAAATAAGATCGTTATTATAACAGGGAATGGTAATACTGAGTCATAATCAGTCAGGGTGCACAGCTGACTGAAAGGAAGGGACAATTATTTAGATAAACATCCCATGTTTTACATGAACTCATTGTCTTATACTCCTGGGGAAACCATGTTCCGGGGAAGTTTAATTCTAAAAACTCACAGCTGGTCCTCCCTACGTGCCAGCTGGCAGTCTGTTTACAGAGCTTCAGAAAGGACTCGAGGAGACATTCTTTCTTTTTCTTGATCACATTAATTATCTTATATGTTGGATTTGTGTTAAACCTCCAATGTTGCAACCAGAATTCTTCCTCGAACAGTCTTCTATACAATTAAGTACTCAGTAGGAGAACTTTCATTAATGGAAGTAACTTCAAGGAAAGATTGTATTTTAGGCATCTCGGTGTCCTCTGGCTCTGGAACTACACTCAGCATTTAATCTGACAGCTATCTTGCAATTTGCACACTTGGGTTCTTGAAATGTTAAGAATTTTATTCCTATTCATACCGAGGGATGGCTTACATCCCAGCATTTTGTAATTATTGTACTTTACCTCCTGCGTCCTGAGGTCACTTAGGCTGTGTTCTCCCATTCTGCTCAGGAATATTGCAAATCCCATGTACTGTACTTATGCTATTGACCCTTGGAATCTAAGGAGTTGAGTGCTAAGTAAAATCCCAGCTGCCAGTAGCTGAGACCAGATAAGAGGCTGAGCAAGTTAGAAGGATCTGGAGAGCCGAGAAGGATTTTTTTTTTCTCTCTTAATGCTGGCCTGTGGAATGACTGGCATCATTTATTGAAATCACACTATGCTGCAGTTTCTTCCCCTATAATAAAGGTTAATGAATGAGCCTACTCATCCTCTGAAAATAAAAAGTGGTCGTGATAATTAGATAATGATTGTGAAACTCTTAAAATTGCTAAGAAATTCTTGATGCAAGTGAAATGTGTACCAGAAGATCGTTTTCTTTACAACTTTGAAGTTAGAAGAACCCTCTAGACATGTTGTCTGTGCTTTGTACCAAACTTAATCTTTTAAATTCTGGATCTAATGGCAGTTACTGTGGAATACTGAGTGACATAGTGGTTGTGCATGCTTCGTGTAAAGGAAATGTTTTTTATATCTAGAACATCTAATGTTCATGCAATATTTGGGCAAAGAATTCCTTCTTAAGGCATTGGAATGCACACTACATAAAACGTAAAACTTCTGCATGACTAAAATGAAAACCATTAAAATAAAGACAAATAATGAACTTAGAGGAGATATAATATAAAAATGATAGAAAAGGGGGTAATAGCTTTGATTTTAAAAAGTGTCTTATTAATCAGTAATGAACCCTCAAAAATGTTATAGGAAGACCTGCTGAAAATCTAAATTCATACAAAAATAAGTACACAACACGATATTAAAACTATACCTGCATATACTAGTAATCAAATAAATGCAAAGAAAAACAATAATCTAATGTATTTTCCAAGTCTTTCTACTGGATGGTGTTTAAAATGACTCATAGCGAATATTTCTGTGGATGTAGGCAATGCACTACAAACTTTTTAATTGGAAATCAAAAACTTTAAAAGCTAAGATCTTGACCCAGAATTTTACATTTGATATTTACTCTAAGGAAAAATTAGAAAAGCTCACAAAATACATGTCACATCATACACAGGTGGAGCAAAAGTAGGTTTACAATTGTTCTGATAGAAAATAATACAACAATGAACAAATAATAATGCAAGAATAAACACCACTTTCATATACTCACAATTGTAAGCCTACTTTTGCCCCACCCTGTACATTACAACACCTTAAAAATTTTTTATTTATTTGTTTTTAGAGAGCAGGGCAGGGAGGGAGGAAGAAAGGGAGAGAATCATCAGTGTGTGGTTGCCTCTCATGCGCCCCCTACTGGGGACCTGGCTGGCACCCCAGCAATGTGCCCTGACTGGGAGTCGATCCTGCGACTCTTTGCTTCGCGGGCCCGCGCTCAATCCACTGAGCCGCACTAGCCAAGGCACAACATTTTTTATTATATTATTAGCTTTTGACAGAGATGTACTTAAACAAACGATGATCTACAACCGCAAAAATGTAGCAGGCAGCCACTAAATAGAGATAGGTGGCAGACAGACAGAAAGGTATCGGCATTCATACTGAACCATATTACACATACAATACACGCACACACATGTACACAAGCTCACATTTACTGATTTGTCTGTCAAAAGAACAGTCCATGTTAAACCAAAAGAGAAAAAAAGGCTTTGGCAGTTAATAAATAAAATTAAATAAGTATTAATATTAACATCATGAGCAATACCACGTATCCATTAGTGATTATGATTTTAAGAGTTGGAATAAAGATTCGGAAACTGTATCTCCTTTTACACCCCCCCTTGATTCAAAGTTATCATAAAAACACATAACTTCTACAAAAACAAGGCTATGATAAGATGGCCTGTAATACAGTCAAGGTATGACTTTACCAAATGGGTGAGAGATGATGCTGATGAATATTCAGTACCTGTATTTTTGTGTGTGAGGTCAGTACTGACCCACAGCAGACCGCAAAGTCGTTAGCCCAGCTTTCCAGTTGCAAACTTTATTCTATTCTCGCTTCAGTTGTTTTTTGAAACTTTGAAAATCTGCTCTCAAGGAAAGCTCTAAAGCCCATTAGCAGAAAAATATAAATTGTAGCTTGACCCAAGAATATTTGTACTTCACCTTTAGAATTATCTACAGCCACCTTTTCAGATTTAGGGAGCCTGGGGAGAGAGGTATTAGGAAATCTCCCTCTCTCTCAAAACACACTGGATTAGTGGTTTCCTCTTCCATCTCTGCTCTCTGCAGGGGCTCTGGCAGGCAATGATATATGTACACATGTCTAGGGAAGTGGCCAGACCACTTACAGGCCTTGAGCAAAGTTTGTTTCAAATTATCCTGTCACTCTGCAGACAATAGCAGAAGTCAGCTAGCCCTCCAGTTCTAGAGTGACAGAAACACTTGTGAGAGTGGGGTTTTATCAAACTGAAATCACCTATCTTTCCAACGTTCAAATGTGCTAGGGTCTTTGGGGATTTGCGCTGTGGTCAAAATACCCTATAGTTTATTCACTTGGTTCAAGTTCAGGTGAGACAATCATACTCCTTAAGATCCTTGACAATCATATGTTCCCCCTACATTTCTAAATCTTTGGTGTGTTAATTCATCAATCCTCATAACAGCCTGTGAGGCTGGAACCATTACTTTCATCCTCATTTTACAGATAAAAAAACTACGGAAAAGAGAGGAAAATATTTTTATGGCTTTTTTTTTATGCAAGTAGTTTAACCCCAGAGTGTGCACTCACAAACAAACTTTCACTATCTCGTATTATAGTGAAACTAATCGAACATCATATCCTACCTGCCTTTTAGGTGCACAGCTGCTGGGATTACCAACATCCTGGATTTTCTATTCCCATTTGTTTTCCATGTATATTCCTTTTTAATTGATCTTTATTAAAAAACTTAATGATGAATAAAGAAATAGTCACAAGATACAGAGAAACTAAAACTACCACTCTGGCGCCCCCATCTCACTCCTTTGATGTAAGCACTTGCAAAAATCTGCCGTTACGCTGACATATCATTCTTGACATTCATACACACATTGATCAAAAAATAGTTTGGATTATTTAAGTGTACATAATTGCATTTTTGTTTTTAAGAAGCTGGGATCACAGTATACATATTACTCTCTAATATTTTCAATAAAATACACATACATAGATGTATCCATATCCATATGTATATGTGTATGTGTATGTCTATGTATATGTAGTGCATATCTTGACTGCCAGGGACATCATCCTACTGTTTCTGTATGTGTAATATAATAATCTAATGATTTTCTCCTCGGACCTTCTTTCCTCATGTTTAAACATGGAAAGCATAATTTGCTTTCCATGATATTTTTAATTTTTAACTTAGTACGTGCTGATCAAGTATTTATGAACATTTCCTAAGCCCTTTCGATGTGCTGGGTCCTGCTTTGAGTGCTTCAAGTAGAGAGAGGAGTGTAAGATGCAACACTGCCGTATCAGAACTCACCTTCTTGCTGTCAGAGGATGCTTCCACTTGGTCTTTCAGAACGTTGCTGTAGACTGCAGCAGTGGCATTCTGTATTTTAGGGTATTTAATCTGTTCGTGTAAAAGTCATGTTTTCACTTTTTTTTTTTTTGCAATTCAGGGAAGCCTTTTGCACTGTAATTTTATGTCACCGGGCATTTTATTATAGTTTTTCTAAAAAAAAAGGGTTCAGATTTTTTCCACATTCCGTAGGAACCCCTGATTTTTTATTTTCATCTGGATCTTCTACCCTCAGGATATTAATCCTCCTTCAATTAGCTAACTCGTATTATTTTTTAAATTACACTTGTGTTATCTTATTAGCTGTACAGGGCAAGCTTATGGGATCACTTGGGTAATGGCAAGCTAGCAGCAGGAGACGCTGTGGCAATATCTACGAGTTAAAACTACTTGGTAAATATTACTAGTTGAGATGTAGAGAGAAGCCCCCAGACTTTGCTGAGGCTTCAGGGCAGGACGTAGGGCCTTCTCCTCTGACATCATTTCCCCAGCTCTTCCTTAATGCCCAGATGATGAATCTCTTCACTTGCACTCTCTTCTAGAGATCTTGGTTGAAATCATGGCCACGAGAGATACTTTAGGCTTTGTGAGTGTGCTACAGTTGCTGTTATAATCCAGAGAGAAAGGGTGAGACAGTAGTATTTCAGAGACCTAAAGTCACTATCTTCTCGTAGTTCTACATATTGCAAGAAGAAGAAAAAAGAAAACACTAAGGCAAGTGATCTGGGCTAGCAAAATAATCAGACATATTTTAATCACACTGATATGAAATATATGACTTGATTAGTGTTAATAATTTTAAACATATATCCACTGATTATGGTTTAGTATTTCCCCCCATATTATATATGTCTTTTACTTTAAAATTGTATTGAACAGCACAAGAATAAAGCCAGGCTTACTAGCCGGTGCCCAGGAGTCGTATCTTTAATAACACAATTTGTGAAATCATATCTTGGCATGTTTGTGAGACAGCATGGCACGTGCAGAGCTCAGGAAAGTCGCCCACTGATACTCCCATGTATTCTTTTCACATTAGCACAGATCACAGCTGTCAGAAATGTATTGGATTTTCTCTGTTTGTGTGTTTGTTTTGAGATCCTCACACAAGTCAGATAATAAAATGGGCAGATATTAAAGAATCAGCTTGGCTTATAGAAACGAAAAGCAAAATGTCATTTCATGACGAATGAGAAAATTTGGTTGAAACTTCCTTCCTGTAGGGGTTTGTTCCATTAAGAACAGAATAGAACTAAATGGTGTTTTTCGTTCAAAGGCATATTTTCATATACAGTAGACAGCATCATTCTCCCTGCTTGGGTTACTTGTATTTTCAATAGCATTTTATTTACATTACCTAAATATTAAAACAAAACATGCTGAAATTTGTCCTAAATGTCAGATGCCAGAATTCTCTATTCTGTTTTTATTTTCCCTCTTTTGTGAGCTGCAATCTAAATTTCCTTTACTCAAATTAGGAACTCCTACTGTACAGTACACAAAATAAGAGTTTTATAATTGTATAATTTAATTCCTGACACCAATTTGAATAAATCTGATAATTTTATTTATACATATAAAATATATTGTACATCCTCGTATAAGTTTCTTCTATCTTCATATACTAGTCTATCAATTAATTTATGGTTTTAAGGGCTAGAAAGAAACATGAGGCCTTTCAAAAATTAAATATTTAAACTAAGCCATGTAATCTAGATCGTGATAGCTAATGTCAATGACTGTTCATATTTTGTTTCAAACGTGAATGACTGTCCAAATCAAAGAAGGGAATACGGAGAAATGTAACAAACATTTGACTCATTCCCTCTGTGTGTACCTGGAGGAGCTTGTTTTACATGTAAATATTCATGTACTATTTGTAACCAGGGGTATAGACAGGCTTGCTATGTCATGCTTTGCAATATCCATTCCCCATGTGTTATATTGCAAACACTTAGTTGTAACTGCTGGATTTTTAAATTTTCTGTGAAATAAATTTATATTTATATATTGCTTTATATATGTATATATTTGTATTTTATATTTGATAAGAAATGTGTATGTAGCCCTGGCTGGGTGACTGAGTTCATTAGAGCATCCTCTCATACACCAAAAACCAAAAGGTTGCATGTTTGGACCCCTGTTGGGGCACATAAGGGAGGCAACCCATCAATGTTTCTCTCTCACATTGACGTTTCTCTCTCTCTTTCTCTCTCCCTGCCCCCTTCCTTTCTCTCTAAAAAATCTATAAACACGTTCTCAGGTGAAAAAAATTTTTAAATGTGAATGTATGCAAAAATCAGCCACTCCACCCTCGGAGAGTCTAATGAATTACACATTCACACACACAGTCATGCATCAGAGCATAATAAACTGAAGATATTAAAACTGTATTGAAATCTAAATCTCTGCTTTCTATTACTTATCTTCACAGCTTTCAAATGATCTTTTTTGGTTTACCTACCAACTGAAAAATTATTTACTTCGTTTGCATGCTGTAAAAAAATACAAACTATTTCACACGCTGTATTTTTTTTACATTTGCAACAAATATTTTTCACATCCTCCTGAGAGGCTACCTGTGTTTAAATATAGCAATTGGATTACACTGAACTGAACTAATTTCACTGGGGCAGACAGGAATGATTAGATTGGCCTAAAGCTACAAATGAACAACAAATTTTTCCTAACATTTTAATTTTTAATTTTAAAACTGTGTTTTTATCAGTTCTATTAGTTTTCCTTCACTTAGAAACCATATAATCATTTCAGTTCATGACTGCAACTGTAGAGTTGGAATGCCTTAAATGAAATTGTGAAATATAAAAACAAATCTCATCTTACTCAGTGTTAACAAATACACCGATACTGGAATGAAACCTTATGACCGTCAAAGGTGTGGAAACAAAGACTTTCAATGCAAAGAAAGGCAGTCCAAATCTACAGTACCATAATTTCAATATTTCACCTAAAAGGTAATAAATTACAGTAGGTACTATATTACCTTTTCTTGTTAGGGACCACAAAATTTTACATTCCTGTTTTATATGTATGCATGTTGAAAGACTCTATAGGCATATGTATAAAGTATAACATGATCTGATACAATGACATAATATGATATAATGAAATAAGATTTTTGGAGATTACATATAAGAAAGACTAATTATCTGCTACTTAGCTATTTGTAATTAATAATTCTCTATAGAAACCCAAGGGAAAAATGAATATCTTACTTGTCTTAATGTTTGAGGGGTCAACTAAGAGTGACATAAGTTTCATAATGATTGGAATGAATGGGGAAATCATTTTGGAATCCAGATAAAAAGGTAAAATATTGACTTCACATAAAATCTTGCATTTAAAATAGTGATAATAGAAAATCTATTTTTGATATAATACTTTATGTTCAACCTAATTTGACATGCCTAAATTTTGAATCCCATATTTTCATATATCATGTAAGTAACAAAAGATGTGATTCTATTAGAAATCAGTTTGGCAAATATAATACAAAAGCAATGCTTTGTTAATATGCATTTTTCATGTAAGTAATGCAATTTTAAAGTCTAATTTTAAGTGAGATAGTTGAAATTTTTTCTCATATATCTAATGATGGATATTAATGTAAGCATCAATTTAAAAATGTGACTGAGCTAGCCTCTGAGTATATACATGTGTTCAGGGAAAAGAACAAGAGAGAATTGGCACTTACTGATTTTCTATTATGTGCCAAACACTTAATTACAACCAAAATGTGTTCTTTAAAAATGGTGACTCCGATTCTTATAAGAAATATAAAATAGGTACTGCTTTACACCCTCAAATTGAATTGTTGCAGAAACTGAAGCTCATTTATACAATGAAGTCAGTCAATATTTATTGAGCATCTACTATATTCCAAGTAGTATTTTTGGTAGTGATAACATAATTATATTGTAAAAATGGCAGGTCAAGTCTCCATTTTTATGGAACATGCATTTAAATAAGCTATGACTGATAAAAAAGGGACAAATTAAAACGAGGTGAACTAATAATGCTTCTATGGTAGTAAAAAATAAACTATTCACTGAAGTGCATAAAGGCATTTTCTACATTTCAGAAGCCAATTTTAATATATTTGATTTTATGCATTAAATCTAGACATGCCTATAGGAACTGAGGTTGTGCAATACCACAATCCATTTTTGCTCATTCAATAATGTATCCTTAGTGATAATGTGTATTCAAACTAGTCAAAACCTAAACTCCCTTCTCTTCCTTGTATCCCCAGAAATATGAGGTGTTCTGTGTGATCATTAGTAAGGTAGTAAGTATATCTCTGATGTAAATAAATTTCTGTGTGTCTAAACCTTCCATATATTCCTTTATTTTTCTTGATAACATCACTTTTTAATGTACATAATGGCAATACTACAAATACTTAAATTCTGCATTTACCTCTCAGTTGACTAGTTAATTTTTGCATTAACAAAACTGTACATATGCATGCACATCTAGTAAAAATTCTAAATTATTGTTATTTTTTTCTACGTTGACAATTTCTGCTACTCTTATTGAGCTTATTGAGTTTTCCTCTACATGTTTTGGCCTTACAATGGAACATATTGAGCTTGGACTTTGAAAACCAAATCACAGGACCAATAACAACATTTTTACTAGTGAAATTTTCCTTTACTTTAACAAACCTATAATAAAAGCATATATTACACAAATGAGCAAGTAACATGTTTTCTATTAATATTAACAGATCTAACTAAATAAAGTTACCTGCTTTAGCTGGTGTGGCTCAGTGGGTTGAGCACCAGCCTGCGAACGAGAAACTTTCAGGTTCAATTCCGGTCAGGGCACATGCCTGGGTTGTGTGCCAGGTCTCCAGTAGGGGGCGTGTGAGAGGCAACTGCGTCTCTCAGGCACCCATATTCCTGTCCCTCTCCTCCCTCCCTTACCCTCTCTCTAAAAATAAATACATAAAAATCTTTAAGAAAATAAAGTTACCTAATTGAAGAGCCATTTTTATTCTTATTTAATATTAATGATGTGTAAAATACTAATACATTTGGACCAAAGCTTTCTAATCAGGCGATTTTCTTCCTTGTTTTCTTAGAAATGAAATTGGCCCCTTTGCTGTTTTTCACCTGAGCCGAATCTTCAACACGGCTGCCCCCAGGCACGCTATTCGCTACAGCTCAATATCAGTCCAAATGCACACATTAGAATCCAATTTCATTATACAACCCAATCCTTTTTCCTTATTACCATCTTGGGTGTAGATTAGCACCCATCTCCGAACTCTCGAGCTTAGAAATGTGGGACGACAGAAAGCGCCTTGACCATTACATGCATCCTTTATGCTGATGTTTACATACTGGCTCCAACAGCCTTTAGCCAAATCGTTTAGTACTGAGAGGAACAAATCCGCAGGGCTCAACTCTGTACCCCGTGGTCCTTTCTGCTTGATTCATTTGCCTCCCGCACCCACCGCATGCATTTGTTAGAACCTACATATTTCCTTACTGTTTTTCGCTTTGCATCTCTCCTGCATAATACCAGTTTTCTGACTGAGACTGTTACATGTTCAGTTTTCAGCTTGTGCCACATTTCTTACAGTTCCTTTTAAAACACATACCATAATGAACACTTGCTTTTCTTTTTGCTCCCCAGTATCTAAATATTCTTCCTAGTGTAGGGTAGTCATTCGATATATGAATGATTATGAGATGTGAAAAAATCTACATCTCCATCTAGAACCCAAAGTTACCAATTTAAGACAATTTTACTAATGTTTCTGCATATCAGGACAGAGATTAGTTCAGCCGAAGATTTCCAAGTGAGGGCTCGTGGTCAGGTTTTATATTTCTTGCAGTACAGGGGATTAGCTATCCTGAGGTCCTGTCACCAGATTCTGAAATAGGGACTTTTTGTCAGACGGCATCACCTCCCTTTAGGGGCAGTTGAAACATGTGTGCTCATCCACCCACAGTAATTGTCATGTTCAAGCTTGACGTTAACAGCATGTATACAATAAATTTGTCCTGTAGTGTGCAGCAGTGATTTTCAACTCGTGTGCTTCAAGAATATTTTAAACATACAATACCTTACTATTTAGTCAGGGGCAATGACCTTTTTTCCCTTAGATTGCCAAATTAAAAAAAAATTGAAGACATACCATATAACAATAGCTATCTGGTGTGAATGAATCAAAATTATATCTATTTGCCCTGCCTGGTGTGGCTCAGTGGATTGAGTACTGGCTGCAAACCAGAGGGTTACTGGTTTGATTCCCAGTCAGGGCACATGTTTGGGTTACATACTGGGCCAGGTGCCCAGTAGGGGGCGCATGTGAGGCAACCACACATGGATGTTTCTCTCCCTCTCTCCCTCTTTTCCCCTCTCTCTAAAAATAAAAATGAATAAAATCTTTAAAAAATTATATCTATTTTTGTCAGGTGGGAAAAATATAATCTATTTTTTGGTGTGCTACAGAGTTTTAGTTATTAGTTTATGTGTGCCATGAGATGAAAAACATTGAAAATCGCTGGTGTGTATCATGGAACAGAGGGAGTCTGATAAACACTGATGAGGTATAAAAGCCAAACTCTTTATTGGCAACTGAGATAACAAAGGAGTAACAATGCTCAATGTTTATAATTAATCCTTGATTCTGAGCATCACCTAAAAGGCTCTAAAAAGGCTCTGTCTCTTGCTCCAGGGCCACACCTCATATCTCCCCCTTTAATTTCAGTCCAATGTTCTTCTCATTTACAGCCTTGAGCTTCCAATTTTTTTCCTAGAACATGCCAAGTTTGTTCCAATTTCATGTATTTATCAACATGTGAATATATATGCATGTGCTATCCACTACCAATCTGTATACTGCACTAGATGGGTATAGTAGAATATAATTTGAATTTATGTATATTGAAATATTATTCTTTTGCTTGCATCCATGCATAGCATTTTGATAGATTACAGAGAAAGTGTTGCCGTGAAAAATCTTATGCAATTATAACTTTATTTGTACTTTTAAAATTTTAAAATGTCTTTATACATTTTTATTTGTAACTAACCTATTATTTTCACCTTGATATTTGTATAGATAATATTCTTTTTATGCTACAAATTAAACCCTAAGGAGGAAATATTTGGGGTATACAGTTTTATTTGGTTAAAATTGCTTAGCATACAGAGACTTCTTTGGGGGGAAAAGAGTATAGTTGTGAGTTGTGGCTTCCTTCGATTCAAGTAAATCATTTCCTAACACTTCTTACTACGCTCTGCCTTTTTTTTATTGTCGTCAAGTATAGCTGTCTCCATCCCCCACCAACCAGTCCCCCCGGCACCGCCCATCCCTGCCTCCCGCCCCCTGTGTCCTTTATATATATATTTCTTGATGACTCTGCCCTTATTTTCTGCAATTATCCCTCTCCCCACTCCCCTCTGGCTATTGTCAGTTTGTTCTTTATTTCAATGTCTCTGGTTATATTTTGTTTGCTTCTTTGTTTTGTTGATCCATTTCCACTTATAGGTGAAATTACATGGTATTTCTCTTTCAGCACCTGGTTTATTTCACTTAGCATAATGCTGCCAGATCTATCCGTGCTGTCACAAAAGGTAGGAGCGCCTTCTTTCTTTCTGCTGCATTGTATTCCATTGTGTAAATGTACCACAGTTTTCTTGATCCAGTAATTTACTGATGGGCACTTAGGCTTCTTCTAACACTTGGCTATTGTAAATTGTGCTGCTATGAACATTGGGGTGCATGCGTTCTTTTGAATTGGTGTTTCGGGATTCTCCGGGTATAATCCCAGCAGTAGAATTGCCAGATCACAAGGCAGTTCCATTTTTAGTTTTCTGAGGAAATTTCAGACCATCAATAAAATTCAGAAAAATGTGATGGGCCAGCTGATGGCTAATGGGAGCACTGTGTGAGGTCCTAAGGTGCCTACTTTGAAGGAAACTGAGGCGTCATTGTCCTATGTACAGTGTTTCTTGTATCTTCTTCAGTAAATGTGTCTATTTTTCATATCACATACCTGGATACTTCCTACCAGACCACACACACACATATTCACATATACATATGCACACATATACATATGTACACATATACTTATACACATATATATACACATATATGTATACATGTATATATACACATATATGCCCTGTACACACACATATATATACACATCTATACTTTTCAAATTAAGTTGGTTCTGTAATTTTAGGGTTACAAATAACCATGATTATATTTTACCTTAATAATTTTTCCTTTATTGATTTTAAATTTTAAGTACAATTTTTACAGTATTTATTTTGTTAATCATTGTTTTCATATACCTGTGAATTCTTCTACATTTATTTTTAATTTACAGTGGTTTCTAGCTTTTACATTACTCCTTTAAAAGCACTCAAATCTTTTTTTAAATTCTTACTTAAAATCACCTTTTAAAGATCTTTTACTTGTTAAATATACTTAAATTGAAGCCATCTCTTGTGGTTTATTATGATCTCTCACTCCCTTCAGAAATGGCCTTTCACTGAATAGTTGCCTTTGGGGGGAATAGGAGAAAAATATTCATCTTCAGTCCATTACTAAGCTTTTGTCTTTCTAAGAGGAACTCAGAGAGATACATTTCATAGTACACCCTTGTTTTCTGAGCCAAACTTTCCAAAAGCTGGTTTATTTTGCTTCCTTACACATTGAGAAATAAAAAATAAATAAAAGTAAACATAAATAAATAACCTCTGTTTTCCTTTCCATTAGACTGCAAACACACATATGCCAAGATTCCAACCAAGACCTTCTACATCAGGAGTTCCAGTGTTTTTGGAGTAGCTTTTATTTTTTAAAGCTGCAAAGATAACTGATACTTTCCTTAATCACTGACAAGAGTTAACAGTCCCAATTAATTTCCTGCCTGGTGGGGGGCAATGGTCTTTCTCTACTCAAATCATCTCAAACTCGCCAAGTCTCTCTCAGAGCACTTCCTTTCTCCATCTGTCACGACGCCTCTTTTGATGTTCATGCTCAGCTTCTTAAAAATAGTAAACATCTCTCTGAAGCATCCAACATGTTATTTGAACTGTGCCTGCTTCAACTATAGTTAAAACGTGGTTTAGGTTGAATATTATATAGACATCAATTTGAAGAGGGGGTAGAATTCAATGAAATACATATGAATAACTTAGAGAGAAAACCACAAATAGAGATTTGTAAATACAGGTATATAGAGAGACATTTTTCATAATTTGGGAAGATTATCAGAGTCACTAAGGAAAAAGTTTTCCACCAGAGAGACTGCCTGACCTAGAAGAAAATGTGTTAATTAATCTCAGTCAGAGTTAAACAATACACTATCAAATTTTAAAGTAGCCTTAAAAGTCTTGATATTAATAATAATTTTGAAAATGGAGAGAAATTGTAATGATTTTTTGATTTGCCAAAACTATGAGTAGTTTAGTACAAAGGGAGATGTTATTTCTACTTTCTGTCTTTCTAAAGTAAAATTGCAAACTACTTTAAAAATGTATGGCAGAAATGGAAAATCACCAGTTAATACCATGTCCTCCAAATAGATGGCCTGTTAAAGGAATGTGGACATATAAGTTCTGTCTCAATTGTTATACCTTAACATACAGAGAGATAACACTTTAAAATATTCAATACAATGGAAGTAAATTCAGCTTTTATCTCAAGACACTTTGGCAATAAATAATTAAGCATATATAAAAGGAAATCGACAGTCTTGAGTAGTACACAGAGCTGCTCTGTGGACCCGTTTTAGCCTGTCTTCCTCCGCTCTCTGCTAGAGGCACCCGGGGGTCTATAACCTTCTCCGCAGTTGCTTGGTGTCTCCTCCCCCCTGGTCCGCTCCGCTTCTCATGGGCTCACATGCTCCCGCCTTTGTAGACACTCTTTCTGTTTCATAATTTGACTCCTCTTTGTCATTTATTGGATCTTTCCCCCAGATTTAGGGTAACTCTCTCAGCTCTTATCCCACGTACAACTACTCAGTTTCTGTCCTTTAAATAAAATTGAGAGAAAACAATGCACCGAAGGCCTACCTCTGGTCTCAGTGACAAGAAAAGCAGCTCAAATGAGCAAAACCCAAGTACTTTAGGCAATCTATACAGCATGCAATGTTGAGGCTTACCTTCTTAACAAAGCCACACAGTTTACACGACTCTTCTGAACTTGGATATTAAATAGGACATTACAATTTGACTCAGAATCCTGGTGGGGCTCGGACAATTAAAAAAAAGAGAGAGGCATTACATTTCTCAAAGTTCAAATAGAAGATAATAAACTATTTGCATTAGAGTTCTTAATCACCAATATTTAGCTTATATTTTGGGGAAGATAAGAAGTTGATCACAGACAGTGAGTGATCTTTTTGAAGAGAATTGTTAGTTTATGTATCATCAAACCTCCGTGCTTCAAGAGATAAAAGTGCCTTGAATTGTGAGATCATCTACCAGAAGTACAGTATAATATCTTAATTCCTAAAAGGATTATCGCTGACATGTGAAATAGCTTAAACTCACTTGCATTGCTACAAAAGTGTAATGGGCAAAGAAGTTCTCAAAATATATTATTCTAGTTTTCCTGGACTCAGGAGGCATAAAGACCCCATTTTTAATTTTATCTGGAAAAGTACAAAAGTGAGTCTGGCCAAAGCTCTGTGTGATAGCAGAGAAATGTTAGAGACGCAGTAGAGCCTCCTAGACTTCTAGAACTGGGGACAAGCGGTGGATCAAGGAAGTGAAGATAGAGCCACTTCCAAATACCTGTTCTAGAGAGAGCCGCCCATTGGGGTGACTCAACCCCAGTAGCAAGCAGGAAGTATCAGAGGTGAACGCTAGTACCTGGAAGAGTGAACTGAGACCCCGCTGCTCCTTAACCTCATCTCCCTTCATCAGTCCAATTGTGGAGGAATTGGTAACAGCATATTGAGCAGAGGAGTAAAGTACAAAAGATAAAATGGGTGAAGAGCAGACTGCATCCATTTTCTCCACTGCAGATTTCTCTGACAGGTCTAAGCTGACTAGAGGGAAGAGGGAGAAACTTCATGCTGGACATGAGCTTGAAGTACAGATTTGGGTCACTAGGATTATGAATACACGATGATGGACTGTTCTAATCCTCTAATGTTCATTCTGCCTGGGAAAGGATAAGATTTGCTGTAGATGCCATCCAAGCATGGGAAATGGATATTTTGCAATGTAGTCTTAAATGTAGTAATGAGGAAGAATAGAGTGGCATTCTATAGAGCCAAGGGAATCCCACCCATCTGATAATCTAGACACACTTGGTCCCTTTGATGCAGGGAGTTTGAGGAACCTCTAAAAAAAATCTCAGGGCCAGATTAAAATTCTAGCATAAAAAATATAAAATCAACCCAAATAATCCACAGATCAAGGGAAAATGTTCAAATTTTAAAAGAACATAGGGCCTTGAAAATACTGTTTAACTCCTAATAAAAAGTAGCTTTTGTCAAAGTGTGATATGTACTACACTTAGATCAGAATCTCAGGGGTCAGGGGTGAAGGGGTCTGTTCGGTATCTGATGTAGATATCTACGTCACAGTCCAGACCTATTGAATCAGAAGCTGTATGTGTTGATGAGCCTAGGCATTTCACAGGATCCTTCTGTGCGGCTTTTCCAACAAAAATGTGAGATAAGGCAAGGTTGCAGTTTCAATATTCAGTCAGGGCATATACTACAAGAACCACCAACAAGTGCACAAATAAGTGGAACAAGCAATCTCTCTCTCCTCAATAAATTAAAAAGGCTCTATTGTTAAAAACATATATTTGAGTTCAGAACCTCCCAAGGATGTTGAGTTCTTTTCAATATTCCAGACCCTCATCCATTTTAAACTGAAGGGATACAGTCTAGGACTAAGAGTAAATCAGAGGCTGGGTGTGTGTGGTGAGGGGGAGGGGTTGAGCAAAAAGAAAAAAGAGGAAACTCCTGGACATGGACAACAGCATGGTGATTGTGGGCAGGAGGAGGGAAGAGGGAGGGGGAGGTTCTGCTGTTTTTGAGAAAATTAATAAAGATGTGCAATTATGATTGTGTACTTTTCTGGCATTATGTCATATTTCAAAAAAGTTTACTTTCAAAAACAATATCAAACTAGGAAATATGTTTTTAATGTATATCGAGAAAAAAGTGATTAATACCTAGATTAGGGTTCTAGGGCTGCCATAAAGAAGTACCACAGATTGGGTGACTTAAACAACAGAAATTTATTTTCTCATAATTCTGGAGGCTGGAAGTCCAAAATCAAGGTGTTTTCAGGATTGCTTTCTCCTAAGGCTTTTCTGTTTTCTTGCGGATGGTCATGTCCCTGTGTCTTCACATGGTTTCACTTCTCTTTGTTTCTGCTTCCTAATCTCTTCTAGAAGAACACCAGTCATATTGGATTAAGGCCAACTCGAATGACTATAGGGGACCGTTCCATGTGGCAGTGGGGAATGTAGCCCAGCCCCTGATTTAGGAAAACCGATGGGGAGAGAGGTCGGTACACAGGACCCACGCCCATGGATAGGTTCTCCCATGGGGAATCAGGGTACAAAGCCTGTACAAAGGCTGCTATGAGGCTTGCTTTTGCTAAAACTCCCTCACCCTGAATTGAGGCAGCAAATGTTTACTGCGTATCTTTAAAGTAACTTCCTAAAATCTATGCTTACCCTCCCAAGGACGAGTGTAACCAGTTCAACCACTTTTCCCTTTGCATTTGCAAATATCCTTCTTCTTTGATGTAATTAGCCACATCCTCTCCTTTGTTTTCTGTAAAAGGTAACCACCTAAAGCGAACCTGTGCATAGTAAATGAGGACCATCCTGGATGTAATGTGCCCAGAAAAGCCATAAGAGCTTGTCCAGGCAAGGGTCGGGGCTCTCTCTATTTTCCTGAGAGAGTGGTCTGCTATTCCTTTTCTCCACAGGACTCTATAGTCCACGTGAATTTGTTCATTGCAGCCACAACACACAGACTCGAGGTCTGGAGCCCGCATCAAATGACCTCATTTTAACATAATCATCTGTTTACAGAATGTGTCTCCAAACACAGTCGCATTCTGAGGAACTGGGAGCTAAGACTTCAACATACAAATTTGGGAGGAGGGGGAACTCAGTCCATAACAAAATCATTGATAAAGATTATAACAATAACACATAAAGCTATTAAACAATGTAAACACAGGCAACTGGAAGAAATGTGCCTTTTATAAAATAAAAACTCTAACTGGTTGATAATATGATGATAATTTTAAGTTACAATTTTAAAAGAAAGCATATTTTAAGTAATGAAATTATCCCCCTCTTTTATCCCCCTCTTTTTGGTTAAAAGAAAGAGAGACAAATATATAGACACAGAGGGAGAAGAAAGGAGAAAAAGAAAAGGAGAAGAAAAAGGAGGAGAATATTGACAACATGAATTAATGAGAGTGAAATTAATAAGGTCATTTTAATAGTTTTTTTACGATGTAAAATGGTACATTTATTTAACTGTAAATTTATAATGGTGTGTTTGTGTGTATCCTCATACATATGTAGTTTTTGTACATTATAAATATATACAAGTAAATTTAAAATAGAAATATGAAAACATTATAAAATATTTGTATACATAATATATCTGTGCATATATACATAATACATATAGAGTATAAAGTAATTCACAGAATTATATACAGATCTTAATATGTATATATGTTTGTTCCTGAACAATTTAACATATATATTTTAAATGACATCTGATTTTTCTCTTTGTATTTTTACTCCAGAATTTTCAATAATAAAAAAGTATGTTAGTTCTGTAATAAGACACAAATAACTCAAAAACATTTATGGCATTTTCCTTTCATTCCTTTTGGAATCATGACAAGGATTTTGTAAAAGAATTTACAGGCTGATTGAAATGACATGTCATGAATTTATTGAGGGGAAAAACACTAAGGCAGTCTATGAGAACTCCCAAATTTCCTTGAATGCATTGTTGGTTTTGATGGCTACAGGTCTGTACTCTTAATAGAAGTACCACCGCACAGCTGGGGAGCAAATGAGAAGCAAGCCACCTGGGTAGTTAAGAAGGAAAGCCCCAAGGAATAAAACTCCCAGATGGCAGAATTGGGCTTTGGGTGCACTAAAAAAACTATAAATCGACAAACCACAGGACCATAGGTGATGTGAAAAATAGTATATCGGTAATCACTTCTTGGTGGAAAGTAATGAGTAGAATGAAAAGAAAATAATTTCTAAAGAAAAGGATACAAACAGAAGATAGGCATATGTATAGAAGATAATATATAGACATAGTATATATAAATACAGACTTTTTAAAAATGTATTTTACCTGAAAAATATATAAATATGTAACGTAAAATCTTTGACCAAAAACAACATCAAATTAACCAGTATAGATAATTTAGTGAATCTATTTCTAGACTTTATATTTGAATAACAAAAAATAGCAAAAATTAATCATAATAATAACTAGCATTTTGTACTCTTATGTGCTAGGTACTATGAAAAGTATTTTATATATATCATATAATTTTTCTAAAAACTCTATGTGATAAATAGTTTTCTCAATTTGATAGAGAAATGAATTAAATCACAAACAAATTAAATAAATTTTCTTCCATTACACAGCTATGAACTGGCTGAACAGGGATTTGAACTTAAGTATCTGACACCAGATCAACCATTCTTAAATATTAAGAGAGGTGGATCATATATTTATTCATAAAGAAATGCTGAACAATACCATGTGCCAGGTACAGTTTTATTTTTTTTTCTTATTTTTGAATTTTTTAAATATTATTGTTGTTCAGTTACAGTTGTCCCACCTTTCCCCCATTGCTCACCCCAACCCCATCCCCCCCATCCCACAGTCCATCCCCCCCATTGCCTGGGCCCGTGAATTCTTTGCTAGCCTCTTCCCCTTCTTTCCCCCGTTATCCTCCTCCCCCTCCCCTCTGGTCACTGTCAGTTTGTTCTTTGTTTCCAGGTCTCCTGTTCTATTTTGCTCATTTGTTTGTTTTGTTGATTAGGTTCCACTTATGTGTGAGACCATACGGTGTTTGACTTTTTATTCCTTTTTATTCCCTTGGCACACTGCAGTGAATTCAGATTTTCCAACATTAACTATTTTTTAGAAGAAAAGAGGGTAGAATTTTTTAAATATTTAAAACATTTTAAAATTATAGTTGACATACAATATTATATTAGTTTCAGATATATAACAGTGATTTAGACACATAGTTTGCAAAGTCAGGGTGGAAATATATATATGTATATATATAAACTATATATATAAACTATAACATATATGAATTATATTAACTGATATATTGGTTTTTATTGATATATGTATCTACATTATAAATAATGATAATTATAGTACTGAAAGAAGTTGAGAATATATCAAAATATTTGGGATGCAACTAACACAGTACCAGGAGAGGCAATTATAGGACAACATACTTACAATACAAAACAGAGATGGTCTCATATTAATAGTCTAAGGGGTGCTGGATGAAAAAGGAAAGGACTAAGCAAAACAATTTGACCCAGACAACAGTATGGTGATTACAAGGGGTGGGGGTAAGTGGAAGAAGTTAAAGGGCAGTAAATAGTAATGGAAGGAGACTTGATTTTGGGAGGTGAACACACAATATAATACACAGTCATTATAGAATGGTGCACCTGAAACCTGTATAATTTTATTAACCAATGTCACCTCAATTACTTCAGTAAAAATTTTTAAAAAGAGAAGAAGTCTCAAATTCATAGCCTAAGTTTCTACCTTAAGAACGCAGAAAAAGAAGAGCAAAACAAGCACCAAGTAAGCAGAAGAAAGGAAATAACAGAGATAAAACACAACTCAGTAAAATTGTAGGCAAAAACATAATGGAGATAATGAACAGAACTGAAGCTATTTCTTTGAAATGATAAATAAAATTAATGAACTTCTAGCTAGACTAAGGAACATACTGGATATATATGAATACAGAGATACATAGATAGAATGTACCAATAACTAAGATCATAAATGAAAACAGTATTGGCACTACTAATGTTTTGACTTTAAAATTAAAAACTAAACAACTCTATACTCAGAATTTTGATAATTTAGATAAAATATATGAATTCATAAGTTATATAATAAAATATATATTATATATAAGAGTTAGTCTACATATGTTAAGGATTTAATATGATAATGAATAATCTTCCAGACAATAGCATACTAAGCCCCGATGTTTTCACTAGTGAATTTCACCAAACATTTGATGAAGAAATTTTACCAATTCTCTATATTCTCTTCCTCTAGAATTGGGAACAGGAAATGAATATATGTTCTCACTACATTTATTCAACATTGTACCGGAACTTCTAGTAAGTACAATAAGGCAAGAAAAAATATAAAAGACATGCAAATTAGAAAGGAAGAAATAAAATTTCTTATTTTAGAAGATAAGATAGAGTATCAAAGAAAGCCTGAGTAACATGCAAAGGAACTCCTGGAACTAATATGTAAATTCAGCAAAGTCTCAGGAGACAAGTTTAACACAAAATCAATGTCATTTTTATATATTAACAATGAATGTGTGCATACTTAAAATTAAGGACCAGATATTATTACAATTGATTATATGAAAATTAAATACTTGGATATCAATCTAACAAAATACATATAGGATCTATGTAATGAAGACTACAACCCTGCTACAAGAAATCATAGACCCAAATAAACTGAGTGAAATATTCTGTTGTTCATAGATTAGAGGCCTCATTATAGCAAACTTTCAACTCTCTGCAAACTTATCTATAGGTTTAATGCAATTATAAAAATCTCAACAGTCTTTTGTAGGCATATTAAGCATATCCTAAAATTTACATGGGAAAACATAAAACCTATGTAGATAAAACAATTTTGTCTAAAACTAATAAAGTGAGAGTGATCACTCTGACCATTTTAAGCCTTACTACATAAAGGCTTCCTACATAGAGGAATTATGACATTTCTGTATTGGAAGAAGGATAAATCAATGGACTGCACTAGCAGAAGAAAATTTAAAAAACCCAAAAATATTTTCCCACAAATAATGGCCTACTGATTTTTGACAAACACGAGAAAGCAGTCCCATGAAGGAAGGATAGTATTATACTTTCAACAAAGGGTGCTGGAACAATTGGACATCCATAAACCCAAAACCCTCAGAACCTTCTGCTGAACCTCACACTCTATTCCAAAATTAACCTAGAAGGGGTGATGTACTTAGAGGTAAAACACGAAAATAGATAACATTAAAAATGGTAGAAAACTTAGGGATAGGCAAAGAGTTCTTAAACTTGGCATCAAATGCCTGATCTAGAAAAAAGAGAATTGGTAAATTGGGTCTTTTCAAAATTGAAAGCTTTTACTCTGTGAAAAATCCTATTCAGAGGACGAATGGACAAACTACTGACTGGAAGAAAATGGATGCAAACCACACATCTGGCCAAAGACTTATGTCTAGAACATATGAAGAGCTCCCCAATCTTAATAGTAGGAAAAAAAATCCAAGTAGAAAATTAGCAAAATGCATGAACAGACCTTTAGCTGAAAAGTATATGTAGATGGTGAATTAGAGCATGAAAAGATGCTGGAGTCATTAGCTATTGGTGAAAAGAGAATTAAAAACACAAATGAAATAACACCATGAGATAATCATGGCACACCTATCAGAATGGTTAAAATGAAGAATAATAATACCAATGCTACTGAGGATGTAAAGAAATTGGGGCACTTTCACACTGGGGGTGGGAAGGACAGAGTATAGCCACTCTGTTAAGAGTATAGCAGACTCTTAAACAATTAAACATGCAAATACTGTACAAGCTTATTATTTTAACCCAGGGCATCTACCCCAGAGAAATGAAAACAACCTAACCTATTAACAAAACCTATTAAACAAAACCTATTAACAAATGCTCATAGCAGCTGTGTTTATAATACCCTCCAAGTAAAAGCAACCCAGAAGTCTTTTGGTAGGTGAGTGGTTAAACCATCTGTAGTATAGCCATACCAAGGGGTGGATACTACTACTTAGCAAACAAAACAGCACAAACAAAATGAAACAAAACAAAACCTGGTTAAATCTCAAGAGAATTATGCTGAGTAAAAAAATGCATCCGCTCAAAATATAATATATAACTGTATGATTTAATTTTTAAAACAGCCTTTAAATTATGAAATGATGGAGATGGAGAGCAAATTAGCAGTTGCAGGGTTCAGGGAGAACGGGCTGATGGACATGGCTACAGTAAGATAGCACAGGCATCTTAGCACAGGTTCTTAAATTACCTGTGGTGATGGTCGTATCTACCTACACATACGATAAAGTGTTATAGAAATAAGCATACACACAAATTAGGGCATTTAACTGGTAAAATAAAAACATTCTCAGCAGATTGTATCAATGTCTTATTCCTGGTTGTGATATCTTTCTACAGTTCTGCAAGACTTATACTGCTCTGTATTTTTTTCTTAGAATCTACCAGTATTTCAACATAATTTTTAAATGTTTTCAAAAATAAAAAGAATTGCTTTTATACTTTAAAACTTGCTAATACCGCTAAAACACAAAGCAAAAACTACAAAATAATCCAAATTTGAATATAATTATGTACCACAGAAATTTACACTAAATTTTATATCTTAACAATTACTAAACTATTAAGCAAACTATATTTTATTTTGTAAATGAGGAAGTATTTTAAAGATAATTTTCATGTCTGAGTTATTTTAAATCGTATCTACCAGTAGATAATAAAAATGTGACATTTTTGCTCCTAAAAGGGCCACCTAGTTGTACCTCACGCAAATTGTTAAATGTGTGAAATTCCCAACTGAATTGGTTTACGAGGGGTACTTTATGAAAGTTTAATTCATGCAAGTGACATTTAACAAAATACAGTTTTCCCATTTGTTAGTTTGTTTATCCTTCCTCAACAGTGCAGCTTAACAAGCTCACCACAAAGAGTAACTTGAACAATTGCTTGTTTGTGAGGATCATATTTTTCTGCTGTTTTATTACTATAAATATCTTGATACTGGTTACAGTAATTTTTCATTAGAAAATGTACTTCTTACATAATCTAATAAAAGCAACAGTCTGTATTTTCTTTATGTAGTTGCGTGTGGCTCTATTTATTTTGTAAGCACCTAGCATATCACTATATTCAGCTATTTTATCAATGGCAATAAAAATGTACTTAGAATGCACATAATAAATACTCTTTATATATCTTTTGGTTCATTAATAAGAGGAACAACCAAAAGTCATTGAAATTGACTTCAATGTACTCAAAGTAAAAGAAATAACTATTAGAATACTAATGTAAAAGTATTTAAATCATTAAAAGAGCAATAACTGTGGGATACATTTGTCACAATGGCAGGTAGTATAATTGATGGAATATCATCTATTTTAATTAATTGTTAACTTTTTCTAAATATTAATGATCAAATCAATACTTCAGACTACATGCATGTATCCTTCTCTTGTTAAAGTTTTTCCTTGAGTCCTAGTAGAATGAAATAAAAAGACTGGAAACAGAGAATACTCAATTATACCCAGGTTGTTCTTGAAGCTACAAGAATTAAGTATTTACCAAGTCAAAGTAGGCTCATATTCTATAAATTCAAAGTATGAATAACACCTCAAGTAGTCTTCCAGTATTTCCACCTCCCCCTCTCAACAAAAGCCTTTAAACACCAACATTTCTTTGACAAAAATTGGGCTAATCCAGTGAGGCCAAAAATGTGTTATGTGGTGAGAATTCTCCCAACCAATCTTTTCTTCTTGCCCATGTGACTGCTAAGTATTTCGCCCATGTTATTGCTTTATTGAACTTGGTGCACTATTTCGAACATGTAATCTCCTTTAGGTATTTATCAGGTAGCAGAGACAGTTTTAATCCTTGGAGAATTAATTTGAGAGGTTTTTAAGAGAATTCATTGTGTGGAGATCAGTGAATTATGCTCACCTAGGAGAGAATGAGTGAAGAAGAAAACTTTGCAAAATTTCTGGCTCATCCATTGTAATGCACTTTTAATACAAAACCTCTTCATTATGTTAATATTAACCCACACAAGCCAATACTTCATTCAGGGCCACATTATGACTTTAATATTAGCACTATAGGATGTCATGTGGCTGAATGTACTTACCTTCCAATGTAATAACCTAAAAGGATTAGAAAATAATTCATATGGCAATCATAATTTCCCAATCTATAACTTATTAAGAGATGAACAGTTATGACCTTATATAAAGTATATTTGCATTTTTCAGCAAGTATAATGTCTTTGGGAACACAAGAGGCTCCATATTTTCATAAAATGATGTGCACGATGTGGGTTTTTTTATGCATTTTAATCTATCACCTAGTGTGGCCCAAGCCATTCTAGAAGGTAGCTACCAAAAGGAAACTGAAATGGAACCATTGGTAATGGGGCCAATACTTACTTTAGTGAAAATTTGGACCCAGGGAATTGTTATTTTTGGTCAAGTTTTCATTTGCCTGTCTTCCGGTTACCCGTGTTCTCTGGCAGCCCCCACTCCACACACACAGCCTTACTTTTCCATCATACCTACATTCCCCCATCCTTCCTAGGGTGTTGCACCTTATGCTGCCTCCCCGAACTTTGATTCAGTGAGTCCTCTCCACTGATGTGCGCGTAACTCAGTGGTTTTCCAACATGCTCCCCACAGAACCACTTCTAGTGCTAGTTCACAAAGCCTGCAGGGTGAAGGGTTCTTGTTTCTTTCCATTTCTTTTCAGTGATTTTGTGTTGAGAGAAATCCACATTATCATGGTGGTAAAAGAAAATTAAATACAATAATCTGTATGTTTCAAATAAGAAGCACTCATAAATTCTTGTTTCATGGCTTGATGGTCCATTTAATCTCTCATGAAACCAAGATCATTAGGAAGAACATTTCAAATATTTTTTGTTTCAAGAATATATAGTCTCTTCATGTATAATAGTGGTTGTAACATCCCCAATAAACAGAGCCTTTTAGGCCAACTACCATATTTGGTATTAAAGAACTGATGATTAAAGGGAACACTGAAACTTGAACCTTCTGTAAATAAAAGCAGAAAAAGATTATCCTAAAAAATGAAAAATCATTAATTTGGAGAAATTAATATTAACAAAACTGTAATTGACATAGGCCCCAGGAGAGTACTAGTGGAGCGAAAAAACTAAAACATGTTGAAAAATAAAGTATGAATTATTAATTTTTTTATCACAAAACAGGACAAATATTTGAGGTACATATTTTTAAAAGTATTTATTCTACAGATTTAAGCCAAATTTGCTAAAAAATAGACTTTCTTCTAAACTCTTGCAATTTTGTCACTGTCAAAAGACTATCTCCTGTCGATAAAGCTGTGCAGAACGACTTTCGGCACACGTGCAGCTCACACACCTATCAATCATATTTGAGCTTCTTTCCCTCCGCATTTTCCCTTTTCTAATTTTGTTGAGAAGGTCAGAACTTGAGGTCACCATTAAAACCCTGATAGTCATCATAGAGTTCTGATGTCAAGCTGTGAACACAGATTTTCTAGTGTTAACATTTGTGTATTGGCAGGCTCCCCGTGAAGCCTTGCGGGAGGATTTTACATTGCCCTTGGACCTGTCATACAATTTATCTTCCAGAAGCCAGATAGAAGGGCTGTCCTCATTTGTGTTCACTCGTTTTCTTTGTATTCTTCATTATTTTCCCTAAATTCACTTCTATTTATGTAAAGGAAAATACAAATCACCTACAATGGCAAAACCCCTTTTTATCACTATGTATACACTTCATATAATTAAACTTTTAATTTGGCTTTACTAAGGCGAGCTCTCTCTCCTCAGGTCCCACTTTTCCTTCCAAATAAATTTATAAATAATTAAAAATATAATATTCTCAGTGGAATCATTTATTTTTTCTTTAGTTTTCTTACGTATTTCAGTGTATAACTTGGAAACTAACTTGTACCAACCCTGCTGATGAATCAGTTTGCGAATGTTATTGGGGTATAACTGAAATTTCCAGTTCACATTGTCTGCTTCCCAGAGGGTGGACACACTTAAGTTTGTGATGGTATTTACATAAGGGATAGGCAAAACGAATTAGTCATCCAAATGGTAGTGAATACATATACATATATGCTGGGAAATTAACATGCTTTATGAAAGTGGCATACTGTTGCTAAAATGGAAACATGAAATGTAATGTTAATGAGTTTAAGTTACTGTGTTTCACCAGTTTGAATGAAAATAGAAATGCTCATACAAATTTTAATGGTCAATGTAATTTCATTTAAGTTTCTTTAATGTGCTTAACATTTCATATTATCCCAAGAGAGAGAGGTGCCTTTTTCTTTTCATGCTAGCAGACTGAGTTTTCTTCAGCAAATTTGTATAACAGGGGGACACTCACTAGACAAAGATAGCTGCTGACTATACGTGTCTTAAGCTATAACTGTTTAAAAGCTTTACATATCCCTCTTTTTTCCCATTTAAAACAGTCTTTATTTTTTTTAAACTATTATCTACTTATAAAAACAAGGAGGCAGAGTATAGAAAAAATTATTTTATTCCTAAGCTATTTGACAATGAGTTGTTAACCTAGTGACCAGCTTCCCTGAATACTTTAGTTTGTATTTTCTACAAAAAAACCCAGTGATATTCCCCTGTAGGGCCAATATAATCAGGACATTTACATTGGTACATTACTGTTATCCAATTGGTGGAGCCCATTCCTTCCCACCAGTGTCTCACTAATGTTCTTTATAGAGAAAATATCCTCTTCAGACTCACACTGAATTTAGATGTTTATCTCTTTAATCTCCTTCATTCTGAAACAGTTTCTCACTCTTCCCTTGACTTTTAGGACCTTAATATTTTGAAAATTGTAGTCTAATTATTTAAAAAATATCTCTCCAAATATGAATTGTCTTATATTTCCTTATGAATAGACTCATTCTATACCTTTGACACAAGTTTCGCAGAAGTGTGCTGCATGGTTTTTATTGTATGCTCTGAAGTAGCATAAGATTTTCACTTGTATCATTATTGATCATGTACACTTCAGACATTGATTAATGTGCTGTCTGCCATACTTCTGAAAAGTTACTTTTACTCCTTAATAAACATGGCTTAGAGAGACAAGCTTTGAAAATATATAAATATTATTACTCATCAAACTTAGAATCACTTTATTTATTTAATCTTATTTCTGTATGATGGATAATAATATAAGTGTAATCATTTATAGTTTAATTTGAACATTTCACCTGCCATGTCGTATGGTATACTTAAGTGTGATATTGTTATGTTACAGAATTACATGCTTATGATTTTTTAATAAAATATTTTGTAGTAAAAAGAGGTGCTATTTGTAATGGACCCTTTATTTAATTTTAGTATTCTTTAATTTGAGTCCGCAATGTTCTGTAGTTTCAGTATTACAAGATATCACAAGGCTTTCAATAACTTGTTTCTGAGTGTTTTTTCCTATTGTGATTGAAACCTCTTTGTTTTCTATTTATTGAATTAATTGGGTTGACAAAATCCTATAGGTTTATATGATTGAATAAAATCATGTCGCTTTCAGGTGTACAATCCTATAATACATCATCTGTATATTTTATTGTGTGTTTGCCGCCAAAGTCAAACCTCCTACCATCACTGTTTCCCCCTCTTTATCCTCTCCCGCCTCCCTCTATCCCCCTCCCAACTGGTAATCACCATGCTGTTGTCTGTATCTATGAGTACTTTTTTTGCTTTATCCCTTTACCTTTTTCTTTAAATTTTATTTTTCTATTGTTCTTTACTAGTTTAATAAGCATATACTTCATTTTTTACAAATGAAACAGCTATAATAACTATTTTAATATTTCTCTATTTATTATACCATCCATTTCATACCTGGGTCATTTTTTTCTTATTCTAATCATGTGTTATATTATTGTTTTCTTTTCCTGCCTGATAGTTTTTTAGGGGATGCCAGAAAATGTGGACTTTTCCTCTAGGTGGTGGATATTTCTACGTGCCATAAATATTTTTATTTTGTTCTGGGATGCTGTTAATTTACTTGGAAACAACTCGATACTTTCAGGTCTTATTTTTAAGCTTTTAGACACGACCAGTGCATTGTTTTGTCTGTGACTTGTTGGCCCTCACATCGGAGACAAAATGATCTGATTACTCTAGTTACTGTCCCATTAAACATGAGGTTTTCTAATCTGACCATCGTGAACAGACATTGTTCTTGGTAGTTTGTGAGCTAGGATTTATTTACCCTTTAATCTTTTCATGTCATTCTTATTATTCGATTATCTGAAAATATCTTTGCTTCATATTCATTCTTGAAAAATATAGCCACAGAATACAGAATTCTAAATTGACACATTTTTAAATTTCAGAACTGCAAAAGTAATGTTCCAGTGTTTTTGACCTCAGTCCTATCTGATAAGAGGTAAGGGATCATTCCCATTATGTGGTATGTTTATGTAATGTATATTTTCTGTATGAGAATGGTTTTCATTGCTTCTCCTTTCCTAGAATCATCCTACTTTCTTTTTCACTCACCTTAGCTCTCCTTTAAGTTTCACCCCAGCTTTTTATAAATGTTATTTATGGCAGGATAGGTTTATTAAGAATTTGTCTTTTATTAGAAGTACCTTGTTTGGTATTAAGGCAGGGAGATACCAGAAGGCAGGAAGATGACATATTTCAAGTGTTAAAAAAGTCTATATCCAAGAATTCTATTCTGCCCAAACTATCACTCAAAAATAAAATAATAATTAACACATCAACTGATAAACAAAAACTAAGAGATCCATTACTAGCAGATATGCCCTAAAAGAAATACAAGTGGGAGTCTTTTAGGTTGCAGTAAAAGGACACTAGACAATTACATCTGCATGAAGCAATAAACAGCATGGTAGAGATGGTGCCACAGTGAATATCAACGGTCGAATATATTCAACTGTATTTGCAACTATCCACTCTCATTTGTAAGACAACTGTATAAAATATTAAGTCTACCCTGATGGTCTTGTGATATATAAAAATCTAATTGATATCACAATAACATTACAAAGAAGGATGGAAGAAAAGGAGCTATTATGGAGTAAAGATTTGGAGTGCTAATAAAATTAAGTTGGTGTTCATTGAAGTAGGTTGTCTTAAATGTAGATGTTAATTTGAATTTCAAAGGCAACTAGTAGGTGCGTGAACCTCACCTGGGAGCTTGTCAGAAATGCAGAATGCCGGGCTCCACCCAGGTCTACTGAATTTTGACTGGATCCCAGGTAACTGAGCTAGTTAAAAGGAAAATGGTGGCAGTGTAACAAAAAACCCTCAAATTCCACCTGACGGCCGTGTAATTTCAGAAAGAAATCCCATCAATCACAGGTCAATGACAAAAAAACTATTGCCAATGTCATATTATTAAAAACACAAAACCGAACTGAAAAACAAGAGAAGCAAATGAAACTAAAACAGAAACTAGATCAAGACACAAATTCATAGAGGTGGCAAGTCATGGTTGGGCTGTTATAAATAGGATGCAAAAATAAATTAGTAAAATAAAATATGTATGTTAAAATATACAAAGATTCCCTATAAAAATAGAGACTATGAAAAACTATTTCCAATAGCTAGAAATAAAATAAGGCAATAAGAAGGGATATGAGAGGTTTTGTATCAGTGAGTAGTATAAGGGTGCCAAGGTCATTGTCTTGTTTGTGAGGAAGATAGGTATGCTTCATAAGTTTAATTTTTAATGAGTGACTTAGAATGTTCAGATATTAAGTTAACCATTACAAAGAAAAGTAATCTCTCAAAATAAAAACACATTGTGAGATGAATGGAAGGCCAGAAATGAGAAAGGATAAAGTTAGGACAATTGATGACAAATAGAAAACCCAGTAAGCATGGTACATATTAGTTTAAATACATCAATTTTCCCTAGTGAAGTCAGCTTACCTAAAACTTATAAAATCAAACAAGATGAAAAGTGCAGACACACTAAAATTAAGTGGCCAAAAAGCCATGAATAAAAGAACGTATAAATACATAACAGATACATACTAACCAAAATAATTTGTCGAAGAAATACTGCTATCAGAAAGAAAAATATATATTCAGGGAAAAGTACTTATGGCAGCAACACTGTTATAGTACATAATGAAAGACACAATTTTTCAAAACTAAAATGTTACATTAAGCTATAAACTGAAAACAAAATTTGAAATATATAAAGAAAAATTAAGAGCAAAATACCAAGAAGAAATAGCTGACCTAGAATCTTATAATGACATTGTAATACAATTCTCTAATCATTAGATTAAACTGTAAAAATAAAGATTTTAACAAACCAGGTAGCAAACTTGACCTTACACATATTCAGAAAGGTCTGCTGAACATGACAGTGAATGGCCAGTTAATGAACCTTCTACGAAAAATGTTGAACATGTTTAAGTCTATAAGGAAGTATTTAGACATTCCAAATAGTAATATGCTACTGATAAAGTTTTCTGATTATAATACATCAGAAATAATAAAATAAATAGATGGTTTTAACACTATATTGAAAAACTAAGGGAGCTTGTGTTTTCAGCAAGAGGGGAGACAAACAAAACTATTGTTTTTAATAATTAATTTATTAACAACTTAAAAGCATGGGGATTATCTACAAAGAGAACACATCTAAATTGTGAGGAGGAGAAGACAGACCAGCTAGTGACCCAAGGAATGTCACAGTAGAGAGATACCTGGGGTTTCTTTTTTATCTCATGTGTCTCAGTGTGGGAGCTGAACAAGCAGGCAACCTGGAAATATCAACCCAGTACAGACGATGAGGATAACAAGAGAAACCTGATCTCTTTGGCCAAAGGACAAAAAAAAGGGAAGCCTACCCAAACAGAAACTTTTAAATGACAGCTCTTCTACTCCAGCCAAATGTCCCAGGAAAAAAAATGTGTCTAGGTGTCCTATTTTACTGATGCACAGTTGTGAGTAGTGTTCTCTCACAGTCTTTTCTATTTCTGTCATGTCAGTAGTGATATTCTGTCTTTCCTTTTATATTTAAGAATTTGAGTCTTTGCTCTTTTTTTTCTTGTTTTAAATGAAGATTTGGAAATTTTTAAAATATTTTCAAAGAACCATTTTAGGTTTCATTATTTTCTTTATCACTACCCTATTTTTAGTTTTTATTTATTTATTTGAGGGAGGGAAGGAGGTGGGGGGGAGAGAGAGAGAGAAACATTGATTTGTCGTTTCACTTATTTATACAGTTATTGGTTTATTTTTGTGTGCACCCTAACAGGGGATTGAACCTACAATCTTGGTGGATCGGGATGATGCTCTAACCAACTGATCAACCCAACCAAGGCTCACTGTTTTTGTCCCTATTTTACTTACATCCACTTTAGTCTTTATCATTTCCTTTCCTATGTTTGCTTTTTTATAGCTTGTTCTTTTATTGTATTTTCTTAATGCAGAAGTTTAGATTATTGATTTGAAATATTTTCTCCTCTAATAATATAGAAGTGTTGTTTAATTGTGTCTCTCCCTTCAATTCTCAGTTTTGCTTCATGCATTTTGTAGTCTGTTGCTAGGTTCACATATGCTTGTAATTGGAGCAACATCTTTTTAATAGTTTGAATTATTTGGAATTAGGAAATGCCTTTAATTCCCCTCCAATAACAATATTTTCATAATCCCAAATTCACCTGATGTTAGTATAGTCACTCCAGTTCTTTTTTTCTCTAAAGTTTGTGCCTCTTAGATAGCATATAGTGAATTGGCTTTTTAAAATCAATTCTATTAATCTCTGACTTCTCGAGTGGTTTTTACATTTACATTTAATGAAACTAATGCTATGTTAGGATTCACATTTCCTGTTTTGCTATTTGTTTTCTGCACATCATGTACTGTCCCTCCATTTCTACATTCCCGAATTCTTTTATTTTAAGTAGGTATTTTCTAGTATGTAATTTTAGTTCTTTGTTATTTCTTTTGTACAGTTTTGGACTTACATATTTAGTAGTTGCCTTTAGTACTTCATGCACCACGCAGAGTAGTAAGGCTTTAAACCTCCACACTGTTTTCTCCTAGTTATGAGCTTGGTGATTACAACATTTTGCTTAGTTGACCAAGTTTCACCAAGTGCTCATTGTAGGTTCTTTATTCTTTGGAACTAGACACGTTTCCTCCTGCCTTGGAATTAACCTCTTTAGCAAAGAGAATGGGCTTTTCTTCACCTAAAAATTGATTGTGAGGCCATTAATGGCAGGTGCCTTTCCATCTCTCTCTATTCTTTTGCAGTTTAAATTTCACTAAGTGACAGAATATGTAAGTTACTACTTGTAGCCTATCTACATAAATTATCTTGGAAAATCAAGTGAAAATTTGGGTGTGTGGATAAAATACATGTACTGTTTCACGGCTGGTACTTGTTCTATAACAAAGTATTTCTTTTTTTTTTTAGTTCTCAACTTTGCCAATATCTTCAATGACTATAAAGCCCTATTTGAGGGAAAGAGTATATTTCTGTCTTTTTTTTATAGGTTTTGAACAGACTTTTGTATAGAAAAGCATAACTCTAAAGTTTGTGAGATGTTGAGTAATATTTTTACTGAGTCATCAATAATAAAATTCCCTTTTATGTAAAACCCTTAAAATTATTTATGCTTTCAAGTGGAAGTCACCCTTGTCATCTTCTAAATGCCAAAGAGATAATTTTCAGTTGTAGACATCTGCTGATCTTCTATCCATTCTTCCAATGACTCGAGGCTGTGGTTTTTATTTGCCTTATGTATGTGATTGGGTGATAACAATGAAGTTTTTATTAAAGCAGCTATATTTTAATTGCCAGAATGAATGCTGATCATCGTGGAGACTGAGCAAAGTTGTGACTGATTACGTTTTATGCATATCACATTCTGGGGGAAAAATGCTCTCAAGTTGCTAGTGGATGGTAAGCTTACATTACAAGTTTATGGTAGAAACTACAATAATAATTTCTGGGTAAGAGTGACAATTTTTAGTGTATTCTATTTTCCTCTTAGGAAAAGTCCAATTTTTCCCTAAGGAGTGGCATTTTACATAATAAGATGGCCTTGAGGAATTCTACAATGTCATTTATAGACACAAACAAGTCTTCTTTCGGCATTAGTCATACAGTGACATTGAAAACTCTTTGGCTTCTATAAACATATTTATTGAATCCATTCAAGTAAAATTCCGTTCCTTTTGCTTTCAGTCCCATATGTCCCCATGCCACTACCAAGTCAGTGACGCAGCACAAGAATCTTGCCCCGGACACACACTTGCTTTTTTGGGATCCTTCCTTACGCTGTGTCATAGAACACAGCTGGTCGAGTGTAGCTACCTTCTGTGGCTGGGATTCTGTTGCTTGGGGATATTTCTCCCTATCTTTGTATGAAAAATAAATATTATTTTCCTTCAGACTTCTCTAATAATCTTGTATCGTAAATTGTTAATAATTAGGGAGATTATGAGAATTATAAAAACATTGGTAGGACAAACTGTTGAATAAAACTTTCACGGCAGCATTGAAAATGGGTTTGCCTTCTGCTCAGAATTAACATTTGTCAGCTATCATTTTGCAAATACCAAGTTAAATATCCACTTACTATTTTTTCAAATAATCAGTATTTAATGATAAATATCATATGCATTGTTGATTCAGAAATCGTGCATTAGCATTTCAATATTTTTGCATAAGAAAAATATTGACAGCCTGGAGGGGAGGAGTAAAGGAAGGAAAGTCAGAATATGTTTTTTGTGACTAGACAGGCCTGCTGAAGTATTTAATTGAGTCTATTTTAGAATTGTTCTATTGTGTTTCTTGCTGTATTTCTTAGCAAAATATCATTACTAGTTGAATAATTTTGTTGAGATTAATTTTGAATTTGTTGTCAATGGACCAAAATAAACAATTTTGTTACTGTCTCAGAAGCTAACTTGTTTGAATCTCACACCTCTGTTGCCTAAATAAAGCAGGTTTTATTTACATTACAATGGTCATTTTCCTGAAGTTATCTAGAAAATGGATATTTTATGAGAGCAAGAAACAGAATGAAATCACATAACATTTAGATTTTTATACCCAACAATTTTCTTTTCAGAGCTTTGGTATTTTGAAATATATGCCATTTTAGAGTTTTATTTACTGTTTACGGGACTATAACAACAGATTATTGCTATAGTTTACATTAAGTAGCTAACTGAAATGATGGTTACCAGTCTTTTAAACTACCGGGCATTTAAATTGCCTGGGGTTTGACTTTCCATGATATTTTTGAAAACAGGACTATTTTGAAAAGAGATGCATAATCCATGGTTATGTTTGGTACAATTTGTTGAACCCAATTTAATGAAAAGAGAAGGGAAACAGGTGATGAAATGAAAAATCACATAAGCCAAAATTCTGTAAAACTCTGTGTGATACCCTTGGAATAAACCGAGTGTGGGGAACTTTTGCTTGAGCACTCTGTGGAAACAGTCCTTGTTGATTTATGACCTCATAGCATACACATACAAATAACCAATATATTGTTACAGGACACAGATAAAAAGAGTAGGGATTGTTGCACACCAATATTGCTTGGGAAATATCATTAGTAGAGCACTGAAAATGATCTAGCATATTGAACTATAAATAGTTGAATCAGAAATGATCAGAGTAGGCAGCACCACAAACTCATTTTTGTTTATTGAAGACATAGGTTTGGGCAACTTCTGTAAAAATTCGTGGCTGAGAGAGTTCTACAAAAGTGTGTTTCTGGATACAATCTGTCAAACAATATTTATAATGTTACAGGACAGGAACCTGGCTTTGAACGGGTCTACCTGGGGCCAGCAATAGTCTGTGGGTTCTTCACTTCATGTAGGAAAGATTTCACAACATAAGTCCAGATGATTTTGAGAGTATTTTTATTAAGGTTGGTACAGTTAAACATAGGAAGCACTTAAGGTAGGAGAAGTAAGAGGAGCAGTCTAGTCTCTGCTTTGGCTCCCTAGAAAAGTTATGGGAAAGGAGTGAACCAAGATGGGGTTGCTTTTAGGTCACTGGGAAGTCAGAGAAAAAGGGGCCCTGGAGACAAGATCAGGGAGTAAGCCTGGGTCAGGATGCCTCTGCCCACTCCTCCTCGGACTGCAAATATCCTTGAGACCCTTAGAGTTTACAAGGAAGTAAAACGTTCATGCCAGGGAAAGGGCATGGGCATGCTCAGTGGGAGCCCACACTGAGTCTTTGTCCTGAGGGCTTATTATCTTTGTTCTGTGGGGGAGGATCTTGGGGGAGGGTTTCAGCAGAATATTTATCAACTTTCCAGGTTTATTTTTAATATGCTGATGTGTCAAAATGAGCACATAGGGCATTTGGGAGTATTCTTTGCTCTGCTATACTATTTTACTTTTATCTTGGGTCTGTCTGGCTTTTAATGGGGTTTTCGTTATTTGTTCCTGACTTCATCTGTCCTGGGGCTTAGCTGACACAAATGGCATTAATTGGGTCTCTGTTCTGTATTTCCCAGACCAGGGAGGCTTAAGCTATGTACTCTTTGGATAGGGAGGAGAAGTATGAACCATTCAATCTCAAGAGTCCCTGGTTAAGGGAGATAAGTTCTCGAGATTCACCAGCTAGCAATAACTTGCTCAAACTGTTTGGCCTTGTTTAATTTTCTTGACTTAGTTTTCCAGTTCTACTCGACCAGGAATTTTCCTAGCTTCTTACTATCATGTCACAATATGAACAAACTTTTTGTAGGAGTTATGTAGGAATAAGTATTTCCCTCACTGGAGAAAAATTTTGTCCCAGGCATTAGAAGTGAAAATCAGAAACACAAATATCAAATCCCCCACTTCATGGCTCCCACAGTCTCCTTTAATTCAGCTATTTAGGAGGAAAGAAAGAAGGAAAGACATTTGAAAAAGTGAAAACACAAAAAGATAGAAGAGGAAGTATTGCTGTTTTTCACTATAGAAACAGAAAAATGAAAGCCACTAGAAGAGAGATATAACTCTACCTGAAGCAATCAATCTCAGTAAAATGAAAGGTAAGATAGATTTCCAATGTTATATATATCAACTTTTGGAAGCATTTTATACATATATGTACTTAAAGAAGTATTTTAATGATTTTCCACAAGTAAACAAAATATTTCAATATATTTAAATATATATTTTATTGATTATGTCATTACAGTTGTCCCATTTCCCCTTTCATCCCCTCCACCCTGCACACCCCCTCCCACCCAAATCCCCCCCTTTAGTTCATGTCCATGTGCCTTAAGTTCTTTGGCTTCTACATTTCCCACACTACTCATGCCCTCCCCCTGTCTGTGCTACTTATTTTATGTACCTTTTCCCCCTC
>PVKM010005883.1:0-46267 GCA_004027735.1 Carollia perspicillata | reverse complement strand
TAAGGAACTTTGTGTTTTTAGATTTGTACGTGGTTTTCTTGTTTTTAACAATCTAGGTTTGTATGGTGAAAATTCAATAGAAAGATACAAAAGTCTTCCCACTACCTACTGGCCCCATTCCCGCCTCTTATTCTTTAGGGTTGCTACTAAAATTTTGTTCATTTTAAACAAATAGATCTTATTTTTATACTATTTTTCATATTGCTTTACTTCACTTAATATTTTTTGGAGATTTTTCCATATATATACAGATTACCACCTTTACACACATACACTTATTTTATTCTTTTAAAATTGACTCTATATATGATAGTCTGCTGCATGGCTTAGCAACAATTAATTTCCAGTTCCTAGGTGATGGGCCGTAGGGTTGCTTCTAGTTCTTTTTTAAATGATAATTACATGTGAAAACGAAGTGAACATACCTATGCTTATAAATTTGTGCAATTATCTCAGAATATGTGTTGAGTAACTTACTAGAATTGAAACAGATGAATTAAAGGAACATGCATTTTAAAATCTGGTTAACTACTGCTGCTAAGCTGGCATTCTACCATAGGCTTATGAGCATGCTTGCTTTTCCACATCTTTGTCAAGCAGCCAGGAACAAACTTTTGATTTTAGCTAATCTGATAAGTGAAAAATATGATTTTGTTGTTATCTCAATGTGAATTTCTATTGTAATTACTCAGGATAAACATTTTATATTTATTGACTGTTTTTCTTCCTGTGAATTACCCAGGAATGATTTCTTTAAAGATGTCAAACATGGGACCCATAGATACAGAGAACAGACTGACAGTTCAGCATAGGGGGGCTGGGTGAAAAGGGGGAAAGGACTAAGGAGTACAAATTGGTAGTTACAGAATAGTTACAGAGATGTAAATTACAACATAGGGAGAATAGTCAACAATATCACCATAACTATGTATGGGGCCAAGTGGGTGCTTGAAATACAGGGGGGACCACTCTGCAAAGTACATGATTATCTAACTACTATTCTGTACACCAGAAACTAACACAGAGCAATATTGAATGTAAACTGTGATTGAAAAATGAAGACACCAGACAACACTCTTTGCTCTGTGTGTGATAAGATGCTATGACTGAGAAGAAAATTACCTTCAAAACCAAGAAGAAAATACTTTCTTCTTCCCTTTGTACAAATATTATGCATTTTTAAACCAATTTAAGGGAACTCTGTCAGAAAGTTACAAAGAAGTAGAATGTAGGTTTTCTCCGAAACCAGGTGCAATTAAATATAAAAAGGGAATCCTGTCTTCACTGGATATGTTTTTTGTTATTTATTCCTCTCCCAAAGGTGAAACTCCAGAAATAACACTGTACATTTCTGTGATATATATATTTTTATTTACTCATTAACTTCTAGTTGTGTACAAAATCATCAATGCAGGCTTTAGCAAAACATGTAACCACATAAAATAAAATATGACAATGAATTAAACAAATCATTCCTCTTAAGGCATTGATAGCGGTTCGAAGAACAAACAGGAGAGAAAAGTAAATAAAAGCTTAGGGCTCATATATGAGTATTAAAGAATTTGGACTTCACTTGGGGCGGTAAGAAGTGACTGCAGCTAAGTGACAATATTCAACCTGCTCTTTAGGCAAATTATTCTGAAAGCAGTGTTGATGAGAAAAAACAGAGGGACTAGAGGTAGAAAAAGTAAACAGGAGGCTGTTACCTTCCGTAAGTAGCAGATCGATCAGACGCCCACAGCCACCATGGGAATGGCAAGCTGGGAAGGACCAGTCGGGATGCTTGGGGGGTGCACAGTTCTCAGGAGCGGACCCTGGAGGGGTTGACTTTTGTTTTGTTAACAGGTTTTTTTTCTTTGCAAAAACATTTAGTTTGAGGTAGTCCTACTTCTTTGTTTTTTTTTAATTTCCCTTGCCCAAGGAGATGTATCCAAAGAATAAAATTGTTAAGGGAAATGCCAGAGATTTTACTACCTATGTTTTCTTGTAGGAGTTTTATGGTTGATAAGATGCTTACTTTCATGTAGCTTAAAACTTATCCAGAGAGAGCATCTCCCATTTTACTCTGGGAAAACCACCCCTTTACCATTGTTAAATAATGCACTTTAGTTAAAACCAGCTCTTCCTGACCCCTTGAAATAGTGTATTTGATGGAAACCCAGACCCATAGGAGAAAGGGACAGTGCCTTCCTCCCTCTGGTTACAGTGACAACATAGAATCCATGGTGGCCCCTCACAGCTGCTTGGACCTCATCCTGGGTTTTTATTTCAACTGTCAGAAAAACAGACTTTCTTCCCAGCATGGATCCACCTGGAAGTGTGATGTACCTGAGCAGTAGCAGCCAACTCACAACCGTGAAGTCAAACTTGTCTGTGATTTGAACAATTGTCTACAATAAGTAGAAGGCACAGCCAAGGGTTGCAGTGCAAAACCATGTCCTGATGCTATCACTGAGTCTGGTCAAGCTCTGACCAGAACTAGATCTATTCCTGAACTTTTGGGTTAGGTGAGGCAATACATTCTATTTTGGTTCAAACCAGTTTGGTTTGGATTTTCATTCACTTGTAATCAAAAGAAGTCTAACTGTTACAACTCAGCTCTAAAAAAATGTCCTGTTCTTTTACTCCAGACAGCACAAATTTTGAAATTTCTTTCCTCTAAACATTTTATTGCAAAACTTTGGTGTATTGCAAAATTTAAAGCATTTGAAATCTGAGAAGAATGGTATTTTTGTGGAAATACTTAAATGACTATCTATGGAAAGTTATAGTATCGTCTAGTCTGTTTTAAATTAAAGTATAAAGTTCACAGCTGAATGTTCTTCAATTAGCACAACTCAGAGAAATCTTCTATTCATGCTGTTACAAACCTACATTATTTCACTTTTGAAATAATAAGAATGTTACTTAGTAATTATTTTATTAGAAAATAATTGAAGTTCACTATTTCTAAGTACAAATATTTTTAAAAACTAAATAGCTCTTGTTTTTGAGAATCTCCCATTTTAGTGGAGGTGAACCCATAAGTCATTAAATGCACTAAAATCAATGTGTATGTTGCCTTATCTTTATCGTTACATTTTAAGCATCGTTCATTAGAACGTAACCCTATGTCTTTCATCTGGAAACAATGGCACCACTGATTGGGTATTTTGAGGTAATTTGACCATGCTATGTATGGTCATTATTCAAAATCAGCTTGGAAGTGCTGTATTAGACATAATCAGACTTTCAGACATGAGTAAGTACAGTGATGCTTTCTTAACCCAGAGTTTCCCTGCCACACAATTATAATTTACATGGTCTTACTTGTGTATACTTTTTAAGCAACCACAAGGATTTCAATTCCACTATTCAGTATTCTTTCTCTTTGGGGATACTATGAGGCTAAAAATATTACCGTTTCCAACTATTTCACAGGCTTATTAAAAAGTATACATTAAAATAATTCCTATGAGAGTAGATTGTATATTTTCAAGTGTTGTACAAAGTTAACCCTACTTTAACTTCAGGACTAGTCAGGCAGGCTGTGCATCGCACGAGGCTGTCAAAGTACATTACATAGATATGTGTCAACGATTTTCTGGTAAATAGCAATAAAGAGAGTCTTTTTCTAACAGGAAATTGTACCTTTTTATAGCTCTCACAAAGACCCTTTGTGTGGTGATAGAGGAAGCATTGCTTTAGCCTCCTCTCTCTTCCTTCTCCAATCCAATATTCACATTATAGTCTGATAGTTGCTCCTAAAATGCAATTAAATACTGTTACTCTTCTGCCAAAACCCCTACAACGACTCTCCAATTGCCTCCAGAATAATGTCTAAATTTCTAAATTTGACAAGGTTTGGCAGACCCTCCCACCCCAGTCTCGTCTCTCCCCGCTCCCTGCTTCTTGCATCTTGTGCTCCAGTGTGAAGAGATACCTACAATCCTCTGAGCAGCCTGCGCTTTCTTGCCTTTGAGTCTGAGGAAATACTCCTTATGCCTGAAACATCTTTCTACTCCTCCTTTCCTGTATGGAACTTAGATGTGATCTCTATCAGATAGCCCCTCCCCCAGGAAGCCCTTACTAAGCTGCCCCTTTTACTTCATCACATAGGAGTCTGTCTTTGTGTCTATGTTCTCTCTTGCAGTGACCTTGTTAGTCTTTCATCTCCCCCAAGTCGGTAACGAGCAACTAGAGAACAGCGAGAGTGCACCACTCAGCTTTGTGCCTGGCGCGTATTGGATCCCACATTTATTTGCCGAATGAAATGGGGTCTAGCTTCTAGTTTTGGATGTGCTGCTTATTTGTTTTGTGACTTTGAGAAAGTCACTTAATCTCTCTTTATCTCATTTTCCTCTAGAAAAATAGTTTAAGTTAGTCAATCCATAAAAGAGAATAATTAGGCTTGGAACTATGCCATTCATTATTCACACATAAATTTCGAATCTTCTATTTGTGCTACTGAAGTGGAAAAGAAGGAGGGAGATTTTGATGGTTGAAATCAAATATATATGAAATGTGTGTGTATATTTCCTTCTTAATATTAAATTTCCCTGACCAGCTTTAAGAAGTTTTCAAACAAATGATCATGGTAAAGAAAATGCTTGGCGATTGAAATTGGAGTTATTTCACAGTGGTTTAACATTTTCCAAACACCACATGTAATATAGGTGCTTGACATTGCACATAATTCACAGGATCTCTTTTTTATTTTTACTACAAATATATAGATTAGGCCTCAGCTTTATAAATGGCTTCAACATACAATCTGTGACTATGCTGAGGCTGAGAGATGGTGAGCTTTACAATTACATCAATTTGAAAGTACAAATTACATCATATGATCTCACCTATACGTGAAACCTAATCAACAAAACAAATAAGCAAGCAAGGAAAATAGAACCGGAGACACCAAAATAAAGAACAAACTGACAGTAACCAGAGGGGAGGGGGGCATGGGGATAATGGAGGAAAGAAAGGGAAGGGTCGTCAGGGAACATGTATAAAGGACCCATGGACAAAGCCAAAGCGGGGAAGGATTGAGGGTGGAAGGTGGGGGTCGGTGGGGTGGGGGAAAGTGGTGGTGGGAAAATAGAGACAACTGTACGTGAACAACAATAAAAAAAATAAATAAAATAAATAAAAATAAAAACTTTAAAATAGAGAAAGTCAATACGCAGAACTCAAGTGCCAACTTCTCTCGGGTAGCAGTGTCATGACTGTAACCATCCTGAGGATTTCTGACTGCGGGCCAGCAGAGTATTATTAGGATCCAGGAGGAAATAGCGAAAAAGGAAAGGGGCTATAAGGAGTTGGAAAATGATGGGGAGAAGGAAAGATGTGATTCACAGAGAAGGGTTTTAGCTGAAAGATGCTAAAACTCGTGGTCCCTTAAAATTAACAGACTGAGCAATAATATCACATAACTAATGTTGACCAATGTTTTGTACTATGTGCCTTTTGATACCTGCAGGACATGAACGCTTTCGCCATCCCTGCCAATTTTTTAATATTATTCTGGAGGGTGATTCCCGGAGGAATCCACTATCTTCTATCTATCACCACTATACAAGGTTTTCTTGAGCTTTATTTTCTTTAAGTTATATTATAAAAACAACCTTTTCCAAAATTAAACATTAGAGTATAACTTTGAATATGGCATTCGACGTATTTATGTGCTTGTCCCACAACTGTGAGATTAACAGATGTTCTTTGGGGTATCGATCCTCTAATTTAGAATCATAAATGTGTTGGGTGTCGAAGAAGCAAAACGTACTATAGAGAATGACAACAAAAAAAGGAAATATGACTGAGCTACCTCTATTCTGAATTATTTCTGAGTAAAACCCTCGAGTCATTGAGAAGTCCACCTCATATGAGATGAACGCATATCCGTGGGAAGCACAGAGTGTGAAGTGAATGCTGGACTGAATCAATTGTGTATCAATTACGGTATAATTAACAGCAACAGTCATAAATGCATCTGCTCCAGTTCAGAGAAAGGAACATATTTTACTACTGTGTCATTTTTTATAGTCACACAAGTAAGCCCCTACTATATATTTCAGCTGAATTAGTCAGTGATTTTTAAAGACCTGTCAGTGAACCAGTGCCATACTGGCTAGATCAGAATCATCCAAGGAGCTTATTACAAACAAATTCCCCCGAGTCTCTCCCCAGCACTCCCGAGTTGGAATCCCCGTGGGGAGAGTCCAGGAATCTTTATTTGAAAACAGCTTTGGTGGTGATTCATATGACCAGGTTTTGGAACCACTGTTATAAATCTTATTTATGTGCTAGTAGCTGTATAATGGACTCTTCTCTCACCATGATATTGCATGTAAGTGATACCCTCTTCTGGAAAAATAACGGAGAAGTTTGATAATACCCGTTCTCTGAAGAAAGTAAGTAGTAATGGGTGATAAGGCACAGTATCGGAACTGGGACATCCACTGTCCGTCCTCTGAAGATTAAGCAATTTTTATCTGTGGAATCTTAATTGCCCTCCTGGCTGGGTCATGAAATTGGAATCTTCCTGAAGTGGAAGTACATTAGTAGACTTTTACTCATTTTCTGGAACAAAATGAAAAAGCCTGTATTCATTCACACCAGAAAAAAAAATGCTCTCTTGAAGTCAAAATGTCTTAACACTTCAAACTAGGCCAGCCTTTACTACTGCACAACATAAAATGTTTTAAAAGAAGTGGCAGGATTTACAGTAGCGGATGCAGTGCCAATGGTTCACCCAAGCACCCATGTTTCTAGTTATGTAGTGCAAATAATTGCAGCAAGTATAAGAAGTTTGAATTTAGAGGTAAAACTTTTACCCAGTTTCTTGATATCAAAATAATGGGATTTGGAGAGTAGCTGAAAGGCTAGACTGTTAATTTATATCAGAAAGAAAAACACTGTTAAATGTGAAGCTTTATAAATAGGCATGAAATTATTGAAAAAAAGTCTTTAGCAAGGTCATCTTTTCTTCACTTCATGAGAATGTGGGCTCTACCAAAAATGTCATCCATTCATTCACCCATGGCTTGTGTGGCTCAGTGGATTGAGTCCCAGACTGTGAACCAAAGGGTGGCCAGTTTGATTCCCAGTCAGGGCACATGCCTGGGTTGTGTGCCAGGTCCCCAGTAAGGGGCAGGTGAGAGGGAACAACACATTGGCCTTTCTCTCTTTCTCTCTCCTTTCCTTCCCCTCTCTCTAAAAATAAATAAATGAAATCTTAAAAAATAAAATAAAAATAAAAATCATCTCTACTATGGACCAAGCACCCTGGTTAGCCTGAGAACTCAACTATATAGTTCACATTTAATCAAGTCTTCCCTGCCAATTCAACAATTATTTACAAAACCTGGGTAGAGCTAAAAGATGCATTCATTCATTCATTTAAATAATTTTCCTTGATAATCTTGCATAGCACTGTGCTATGCTTTATTAAAGATTTTTTATTTTTAGTTTTTTAAGGATGGTATTTATTTTTTTAGAAAGGGGAAGGGAGGAAGAAAGAGAGAGAGAAACATCAATGTGTGGCTGCCTCTCACGTACCTCCTACTGGGAACCTGGCCTGCAACCCAGGCAAGTGCCCTGACTCAGAATTGAACCAATGACACTTTGGTTTGCAAGCCGGCACTCAATCCACTGAGCCATACCAGCCAGGGCTGTTAAAGATTTTTTAAAAATCATATGCAGGGCTTCTCTTCTAATAATTTACAATCCTTAACAACTCATAAAAATGACATATAACATGTTCTTCAAATAGTAGAAAATAGATGTTTTTACCTTCAGCTTCCTTTCCTTTTTTTTCCAATATAAAGAGAGTTGTGAGGGGAGCCAAAGAAATACAGATACAATTATTTCCCAGTAGAGTTCTATGGGATTGATAAAGTGTATTATTTCTTTCAAATCAGCAGAGAGAGTGCTTTAAAATGTAATATTTATTTTTATTTCTAATTAGTCAGTTTTTGTGGTTTTTATGCCCTTTTCCATGCTGTTAAGCAACCTTATAACCATTACTTTGAACTCTATGTCTAAAAATGTGCTTGCCTCTATTTCATGTAGCACTTTTTGTGAAGTTTCTCCTGTTTTTTTTCATTTGGGGGCTGTTTCTTTGCCCATTTTGGTTGCCTCTTTGTGTTTGTTTCTATGTATGAGATAGATCTGCTATGACTCCCAGTCTTTGTGGGGTAGCCTTATGTAGTCAGTGTTCTGTGGGGTCCAGGGGTGCAGTCTCCTTGATCACCTGAGCTGTGTGCTCCAGGAATGTCCATTGAGTGGGCTATGTTAGCCTCCTGTTGTCACTGAGTCTTGATTGCTATTTGCCTGTTCATGTGTGAGATCAACTCTCAGGTTGGCTGAATGTGAGGCTCAGCCCCATCCATGGCATGTGAGCTGCTGTGCAGGTGCTGACTGTATGAGGTGGAGTCAGCCTCAGCAGGGTTTGGTGCCTCCCGAGATCTCCCTTTGGAAATGTTGCTTGTGAAGCTTATTGGAACTTGTTCTGATGCTGTCTGAAGTTGGCCACTGGGTGTGTTGGTTCTGGGCCTCTTGGGATGGACTCCAGTGTAGGACAATGTAAAATGCCGCCTATGACTGGTCCTCAGCAACCTGTATGGGATTACAAGTGATCAACCAGTTAGTGGCTGCCTCTGCTGCACCTGGATGTGCGTAGGAAGGACCAAGCTGAGCACCAAGGCCAGCTTTTACCAGCACTGGGCCGGGATCCAAGTCACCTAAAGTCCTAAAGCAACCTGAGATCTGCCTCTGCCTGCCTCTGCCTGCTAGCTGCCTGTTGGGCTCAATCACTGAAAAACCTCTGGCTGTACTTCTCAGCAGAGCATAAGCTCCATGGGGTGGGGCAAGAGGGAGTCCAGAGAATGGGTCTATTGCTTCCCCCAGGCTAATACTACACAAAGGGGAGTATTTCACCCAAGAAAGATGGCATCTGCAGTGTGGAAGAATGACTCAGCACAGGGATCCTGGCAGAAGTCCCCTCAGCCTCCTCCTCAGAGCCACACACCCCAGACTCTCCTCACTCGACTCTAATCCTCTCTGCCCTCCCACCCCTGGAGCCCCGAGTGCCTGGAAAGGAATTTTGTGTGTTAGCCTTTTAAGAAGTTGCCTGTGTCTCCAACAGACTCCTGTCTCTGCCTGGCAGACAGAAACAGAAATTGCTTTTCGTAGCCAGTTGTTATGTGGTTTCTTCTTCCCAGATCTGTGCTCTGGGCTGGAAGCTTGGCTTGGGGTTTAGAAACCATGCTTCTCAGGGGGAAACCTTCTGCAGCTAATGTATCCCACTGGAACCTCAGCTGCCACCTATGGGAGTGGGGCCAGGCCTTTTCACATCTCTGCCCTTCCTACCAGTCTCTATGTGGCTTCTTCTGTAAATCTTTTGTTATAAGACTTCCCTTTAGCTAGTCTTCAGTTGGTTATTCAAGATGATTGTTCTTTAATTTAGTTGTAATTCTAGTTTTATCCCAGGAAGAGGTGAGTATAACTTTCAACTACTCAGCTGCCATCTTGGATCTTCAAAAACAAAGTTTGATTCATTTTGTCCCCTTTTGTGACACTTAAAATGGAACTAATAAAAGTTGGTGGCAGAAAAATAGCCAGTCTCGCTGGTTCATTTCTTCCCTCTCAATCCAAGACGATTGGAGAAAGATTGGTGCGTTCAGAGATAAAACCCATAATCAGAATGCCCCAAATAGAAATGCAGCCACTCAAGAGCAAGCCCACCAGTGAATTTCCTCACTAAACAATATAATTCTAAGAGCGTGGTATTTTCAGTATGGGGATAGGGATTGAAATAAGGATCCATTAGGATGCTTTTATAAGAAACATTTCTGGCTCACATGCATGCACATGCACTTTCACACACACCCACACACATATCTTGCTAATTCTGATTTTCTTAAACTAAGAAAATTGCATTCGTTAAACATGCAGCACTTGATGATAGAGCCGGATGTCAAAAAGCATGTGGAGTCGGAGAAGGATATATGAAGACTGAATATTTGCCATGGAAAATCCAAATACAGGTCAAGGATTTTTAGAAGTAAAACTTTTAATAGTCTTTTGTCCATAATTGATTTAGGAGACAAAATATTCTATATGCTGTAAAAACAGCCATTAATCTGAAAATAATATTGATTATAAAATCCATTTCTTCCCTATGACCACCTTTATTATAATAATAATCAGTTGATTGTACTTGCATTCATATCAAGTTAAAGATATACACAATCTAAATCCTCTCCCCAGTTCTGATAATGTCCTTATGTCCACTTTCTCCAAAATCGAACATCACACACTGAGGCTAAAACCTTTGTCAGTTTCACTTTAAGCACTCTATCCATGTAAAAGTATGTTGTTTTTCATCTCTGAGTACAACTTTAATTTGAGGGAAACATGGAAGTATTTTGGGGTTGTGTGTAAAGGAAGGGACTCATTAATAAACACACTTCATTTTAAAATTTTTAAGGAAAGCTATCCAAAAATTACAGTACAGTGATAAGCTGACATTGTTTTGTCTAAATAAATCCATGTGCCGGAGCGCCGATTCTAGGATATGTTCCAAAGCTACAGACCTCTGGTGTTACCCCTGTTGCGTGCATGTGCATCTGCTGAGCTAGCATGCTGCGCTGCTTTGACTCAAAGGAGTTGTCCATATCCAGGCATTAAGTCACTATACCAAACACGCACCACTGGAATGCTGTGACCTACATACAGTGTATGTGGTTTACATTTTCAGTAACTGGGAGGCAATTTAATTGTCTGACTCAATTACAATAAGCGAGAGCCAGACTGCCAACTCTTCATTCACCTCACTGAAAACGGACCCCTCCAAGTCAAGCCAAGTTCTCGAAAGAGAAGCTGGGTCAGCAAAGCTGCTGCTGCTGCAGTACATATGTTCCTGTCTGTATCTTGAGGAAGCTGTTGGTTTTCCTTCATCCTTTACTGCCAGCTAAAGCTCTGTAACTGGTCAAACTCTAGGATCAATGGTAGGATTGAGTTTGACTCTAGCAGAATGAGGATCCTATTTTGGGCAACTGTTTCTTTGATTAAAGACAAAGGAAATATTGCCCTACTGGGCAATTACAGTAAGCAAGAGCCAGACTGACTTAGGAAAGCTGGGTTTTGATTAAACTGAAAAGTGTACACTTTCCAAGCAGCACTGATATGCTTGGAATTCTACATTAGTCTTGATCTTTGTTAGAAAGGGTAGCCTGGGCTCTTGGAACTAGGCTGTCTCATGTCCTCTGTGGTCAACTGCCTGAAGACTGGTTTGTCAAGTCTCATTCTCTGACCCGCCCAAAATGACTTCTGACCAGAAGGTGCAGAGTGTGCTCTTGAGAGAGCGGCCACTTAGCAAGAAACAGCCCAAGTGTCCACTGAGAACCAAGTGCTCCAACTCTCAGTTCCTATTGAAGCCAAGGGGGTCTGCTCAAGTCTCTTTTCTTTGGAATGTGCCAAGCTGTAGACATTAGATTTGAAGTCTTCCCCTCTTTGGTAACTATGTTAAGAGAAAATAGAGATAATTCCCAGTAGGGGTAATGATCAGGCCTGAGCTACAATAAGAAGCTAGAATAAGATATCCCTTTCCACTCATCAGCTCTAAAAGCAAATAATTCTGCAGTATTTATAGTAACTGAAAATCCCAACAACTTGACATAAGTAGGTGAGCCACTGATGTTACCTAAAATACAAGTAATTGTGATGAAAACTTGTTTCTCTTTCCCTTACAAGAGGAGTTCACGTTGTAAAACAAAGGCCCAGAGTGGCTCGAAAGAGAAGGCAACAGGAGAACAATCTGACCTGTGGCTGATGCTGTTTTGTTTTTATTTTATTTTATATTTAATTGTGGTAAAAGACACAGAAAATTTACTGTCTTAACCATTGTTAAATGTACAGTTCAGTGGTATTAAGTACATTTATGCTGTTGTGCAACAAATCTCTAGAATTATTTTCATCTTGAGAAACTGGAACTCCATACACATTAAACAAAAACTAGAACAATATACCCAGCGACTCCTTGCTGCTTTGTTTTCAAATTGATGTTATAACTTAGTAAGATATCTCAGTGAGTACAAGACAGAGTATAACTTTATATTTTTTAACATGGTAAGAAAACTATAGGTGCAGTGGAAATCCCCCCTTTTTTTGCTTTTTGTTTGCATATTTATAAAATATAAGTCCAAGCAGTGCATTTTTTGTCTCTATATTATGATCGTTTTTAGGATCACATGGCCATAGCTGAAAGACTAGTGGTCCAGGAATTACCATAATTTAGATTCCATGACATTATGTCCATTTAAAAATATGATATAGAGGGAGTATACTAAAACAAAATAAAAATGTAAGGCAGATATGCATTATCCATCACCACCAAATTGCTGAGAGCTATTATACTTGAAGATGAGGATTATTAATCAATGCCAGAATATACTGGCTCTTTTGGAGTCTTCACTTGCCTTTCAATAGAGTACATTTTCAATAATATCTCACAATTTATTAAAAATTCATTAATATTAAGATGTTTTTTGAAATTTTATGCCTTGATATATATTCTTAAAATAAAATAAATAGGCCCACAAGGACCCATTTGAAGGACAGTTGAGGGAGAGTGATAGAGTGTGGGGAGTGTGGTTGAGTGCAGTGGACCCAGACCCACATGAATCTGGTTTTGCACACAAGTCTACCATATTGTGGCTGTGGGTTCTATTCCTCTTCTTCATCTATAAAATGGGAAGAAAAAAAATTAATGAAATAGTGCATGGTATATAGGAAACAGTCCACAACAGTTGCTGAATAGTATTATTATTGTAAAAGTAAGCAAATCAGCCAACACACACACACGCACATGTTCATTATTTACCTATTGGTACTAAGATCCCCATGTACTTCTTTAGCACATAAGGACCTGTAACACTCTTGTTCTTACGTACAAGTTAGAAAACACTGAGCAGGTGAAGTGAGGGACCATCTAAAGAGTGTAATTTCAAAGTTTCTGGAAGGCCCTCCCTCATGTGCTGAGGGCTGATGTTCCAAATACTATCAGCTTCATCTTACTCCATTTTATTGAATTATAATGATTAAATTAAAGGTAAAACAACTCCTTCCCATCTCTTTCTCTTCCTCTGTTTGCCTACTCCTTTACTCTCTCTCTCCTTCAATCTGAGCTGTCTCGGTGGGCTTCCCAAAGACTCTGTTGATGGTATAAAGCTGGGACGAGGGGCCCAGGGCCCAGGGTCCAGCTTCACAGAGCCATCCTGCAAAGTCAGCACTACATTCTGTCAATTATTATTCAGTCTAATGTTGAGATTAAAATATTTCCAGAGGAATATATTTTAAGCTCTAGGTGATAACAGTATGTTTTTATTTTATCTACTTTGTGTGTGTTTTTATTTTTTCAATGAACATGTACCATTTTCATAACCAGAAAAATAAATGTTTAAGGAAAATAAATAAAAAGCAAATTGATAGCATGATTTAGAGAATGCTAAGCCAAGCAGGAATCAATCATTTGTTCCCTTTCTGTGGCTTCCAGCACAGTTTCTGAGGCTCTTGGGTGTACGGAAAGTGTTGACCTGGGTATCTGGGCTGTGTATATTATTGTTCCTGTCTTTCGTCATGACAGTGCTGACAGCTTTCCTCAGGTATAAAGAAAGTCTATGAAGTGTGTTGATATATAACATGTATATTTTTCTTTCCTGGGGTGTGCACAGGTTATAAATTAGATTGTAAATATAAAAATTATTTGCCATTTTATCTGTTATTTGAGATTTCCTCATACTTTTTCTTCACTCTGAATATGAGAATTCTAGTATGTTATATGCTTTAGCTTTTATTGCATCTTCTTTGAGAGCCTTCAGTATGTCAGACCAATTTCTCATGTTCATATGAAAATATATTTCAATAAAACGGCACATCAATTTTCATGATGAATAAACATAAACACAAAGAAAGTTTTCTGAAAATAACATACAAAAAATAAAACTTACAAATATATATTTAGAAACAACTTAAAGTAGCAACTTCTCCAGTACATAGACACATGTTTCTTCCTTGAAAGTTCTATAAATTCACATCTATTCATTTGAAGAAGTTGTGACAGGACAGTTATGATTTTTCCTATAGAGAAAAATATTACATACATTAGTTCTTCCAAATGTCTGCATTATATCAGAGTCTTTAACCTTTTTTTTTTTTATTCTGTCTGATCATATGTCTGAAGAAACACATCAGCTATATGACACAGGTTCAATACTTAAATCCATGCTCCCACATTGCTTCAAATAGACTTTTTCTTTGTGAAGCAAGAACATTGGTTTTGGTTACCTTGGCATCAAAGACAATGAGGATACTATTAACACACATGTGGGCCATCACGTCGCACAGGCTAAGAAAAAAGCAGCATATTTTTCAGACTCAAAATAATGCTTTTTGATAAAATTAACATCATTCTGACAACTCAAATAAGAAATTGACACAACATTATTCAAGTACTGAAAACGGTCAACCCAGCATCCTACACCCAGTGAAAACACCCTACCTTAATGAGGGGGAAATCCAGACATTCTCTGTGAAACAAAGGCTAATACAATTTGTTGTGAGCAGACCTACTGTAATGGAATGGATAAAGGAAATTTACTAAATGTAAAGAAATGATACAGAAAGAATCTTTGACTATTAGGAAGCAAGAAAGAACAACAGAAAAAGTAAAAATATGTATAAAAATTAGGAGACTTTTCCAAATTATATTTGAACATTTGAAGGAAATATTATAACATCATCTGATGTGATTCTAAATGTATATAGAGGAAATTTTAATATATATATTATAAATGAAGGAGGGTAAATAAATGTAAAAAGGGATAAGTTTCTATATTTCACTTCAACTGATAAAGTGTTAACAACAATTGACTGTGATGAGCTATATATAAACAATGTAATAATGCATTAATAGTATGTATGATTCCATTTATACAATGTTCTTAAAATGACAAAATTATAGAGGTATAGAGTAAATTCGTGGTTGATAGGCATGAGAGACAGTAGGGAGAAGGGGTGGGTGTGACTATAAAGGGGTATTAGGAAGGAAATATTTGTGGTGATGAGATAATTCTTCATCTTAATTGCAGTAGTAGTAAAACAAATCTACCCTTGATAAAATGGCACAGAACTGTACACATTCCTGGCACCAATGTGAATTTCTGGGTTCTGATACTGTACTGCTCTTATGTACGATGTAACCTTTGGGGGAAACTTGGTGAACTGATGCACAGGATCTCTTTCCACTATCTTTGCACCTTCCTGTGAATCTACAATTGGTTCAATGTAACAAGTTTAAACAAAAACTTGGGTCATCTATCAACATGATGGTAAATTACAAGCTTTTGCAATTATGCTCAGTGAACAGACTATGTTCTTTCCCTCTGAAGTTTAGGAAGTCTTAAAACTCAGCAAGATGGAGTTATTTCCGGAGGGATATTGCCATGTAGAATTAGATTAGACTGTGAACTCAGTCACTATGTCTTGCTTTAAAGAAAATAATGCACTTTTTTTTAATCAACATGATGCTGAGTGGCAGGGTCAAAGTCAAATAAAACATAACCCCTAGTCCTTGCAGATCTGAAGACTAGTACAGAAATATAGGCATATATAAGCAAAGTAGGGCCCTAAAATGTTCTAGGGTATAAAAATTCAGAACTGTCAGCCCTATCAAGGCTACCTAGGGATCTCAGAGAATGCTTCCTGAAGAAGAGGAAGCCTGCAGCTACGATCTGAAGGATAAATAGTTCTCTAAATAGAATGGGCTGGGGACTTGTAGTAAAGATTAGTTTTCTTTGTAAATCTAGATCCTAAAACCAATGCCTACTCTTCAAGAGATACTTTATCAATGTGTGAACCTTTGAGAATCAGGACTCTATGGGAGAGAGGGAAATGGACTTCTAATATGTAAGAAAAAAATGGAAAAAAATTTACCATTTCCATGAGGAGGGCTCAGTCAGGTTCCATGAAAATTTATAGAGCCTAGTGATGGAAATAAGCCAAATTTAAGATATTCTCTCTTTTCATTCACACACAAACATGGAGACAACCCAAAGATGACTATGTCTTAGATATTCTCCTGGTGCCCTCAGCCAACACATTGACATGGAAGTTTAGAGTTGCCATAATTTCTTTTTGGATGTATAATAAATTTGTATGTGAATTTAGTAAGTGCATTATTGTTTAATTCTATTCAAAGTTTATAAATCAAGATTTTGAGGCATATCCAATATATAACTTTTGCACCGTGGACTTCAATTAGGAAGGTTATTTGACTATAATGAAATATTACATTGTAAAATGTTTAACATAAATATCATTTTGTAACATAAATAAAATTTGCTAAACTTCAATTTTCCACTGTCTTTTATTATTAAAATAATGTTCTATTCTTTCTCGCTTTTAAAATGACATTCCTGTTATTACCCCCAAATCCAATTCCATTATGTGGAAGTTCCCCTCTAATTCTCTGTAGATTCAGTTTAGTCTTCTTTTTGGTCACATAGACGAACCCAGCAGTGGAGGAAAGAAGGAAAATAAGTGATATCTATGGTTGACCCAGAAGAAAATACATTCCTCTTTTGTGATATGAATTTGTTAGAAAAAAATGTATTTTTTGCTGGTGTTGGCAGAATTCATGCATCTTAAATATCATTCACTTCTATATTTGCCACGAGCCTTGGGACTTCCAGTCAGTTGTCTTGTGGACACGCCAATGTATTGAGCTGGACTTATACTCTTTTTCCTCAAAATAGACTATAAAGTATTTAATTTGGAATTCATCTAGTTGTTATCAATACAATCCATTTAGATGAACAATTCAGATAATTTACATTACAAACTACAAAAGAAGTGACTTCTGAAATTTTCATTTCTGAAATGAGAAATGCAAGAGCAATGTAGTCAATGTTCATTGCTAGAAATGACATAAATGCACACAATACATGTATGCGATACAAATGTGCTATGTATGTATACATGTGTGAGCATGTATATAAAATAAACACATATGTACAGTTTGTAAATAGGCACCTTTCTTATGGGTGCCACTAAGGACTCCTTCATGCCAGGCACTCTGTTCAAACTTGTGTTTATGTTCTCAACTCATCTTCATAGGAATCTGATACAATATATAGTATTAGTATCACCATTTTATAGAAAAGACAACTGAAGATCAGAAACATTAAGTGACTTACCCATGTTCCTCAGCTAGGAAGGAGTAAAGCTAGACTGTTTTTAAAAAGTTGGCCTGCCTTTATAGCCCACATACTTAGACATTAAGTACCCCACACAACCTGCTGAAGCTATATCTAAGCATAGCAACATGCATGGGAGCACATATTTCTTAAAATTGTTTACCTTATTTTTCATTATTGAGAATTCTTTTTAAAGACCACTTCACAGCAATTATTCAGAATGGAAAAAAAGTGACATTTTCAGGGAATAGAAATTAAGCAATCCATATGGCCATGTTTCCACTTGAACTGACATTTTTTGGCTCAGTGCTGAACCATGCATCAGAACTGGGCAGGCTCTAGCACGTGTCTCAGAGCCACTTGATGATTGTTTTAGCAGGACCAGCACTTGAGCAGAGTTAAAACAGGCACTTGTGCAAGTGAGTCCTGGCTCCTCCTGCCTGAGCAGCTGACAGGAGACAGACTTCATGTGCCTGTTTGTTAAACTTCAATTTTCTAGTGTGGGAGAACTTCAGGACATGGCATGGTCTTTTTAGTCACATGTTTACATATGAGCTACTTCACAGAATGATAGAACTGGAAGGTATCAAAGAGAATGTCTCATCTAACTACCACATTTTGCAGGCAGGTTTAGAGAATAAAGTGATTGGCTCAAAGACACATAGCTAATCAAAGGCAGAGTTAGGGTGGGAACTAAGGCCTTCTGACTCAAACACGGTGATTGCAGCCCCCTAACATCAAGGGAGAATTATTCTTTTCCTTGCAAGTGTGACATGTCTAATTCAAAGTGGTTGGAGTTTAAAGGAGGTACTGTTGGTTCATGTAACTGAAACAGCCACAACAAGACTCCATTCTTCAGAGAAAGAGCCATTATAGCTATAACTTCAGTATCTTCTTAAGTTCAAGTGCAGAGGAAAGGATCAGTTTTCTTTCTCCAAACCATTTCAAACTAAAATGTTGGGCCCAACTTTCACTGGCTATAACTGGATTTGTCCCTGTTCTTGAAAAATTATCAATGCCAGGACAATGGACTTCACCAGTTGAGGGCAAGGGCTCCATGCCCAGAGCCCTTTTAAAACTGAAAGAGTGAAAGTGCAGCCTGGGCATTTGGGATACTTTCAACAGAAGTGTCAGTGATTGGAGAATGCCAGAACAGTGGATGTCTGTTATATGAATGTAAATACCACCATTATAAAGTATGGAAGTGGCTAGTGATCTTTAAAGAGGTGAATATATCATTGAATGAAAACATCAAGATTTGTGTCACAAAAATTCTTCAGGTTAGTTACATTTCATTGTTATAAATCAATTCAAAGTAGGGGCAGGAAAATATTTTAACAACACTGACCAAAAAGCCAGTGCATAAGGGGACTAAATAGTAAAGGAAAAGATATACGATAAAGATAAAAATATAAAACAAAAAAATAAAAAAACAGTTCATTGCAAATTACTGGGGAGAAGAACAGAAAGGAAAGATGTTATCTCACCAGCAGGAGGTGGAAATGATGATAACATCAATTCAATATGTATTTGTCTAACAGTGCAAAGGTTCTTCTGCTGAATATTTACCACATTTCAACTATTCTCCACATTCAATGTTCTGCATCTTTTTACCTGAATGTTCCTTTTCATTTTTCTGTAATTCCACAATTTAATATACTATAATACATTTATTTGTTACTTCTAGGGTTTACTGAATGTGTTCTCTGCTAGACCGTAAGCCCCCAAAAAGCAGAGATCTTGTCCTTTTTGCTGGTACATCTCAATGTCTACAGGAGTGCCCAGCATATAATAGGTATGTAATAAATACTTATTTAATACTATAGTGTACTATGGTAGCCATTAACCAAATGCTACTATTTAAATTTTAATTTAAAATAAATTATATTAATTTTAAAGTCAGTATATCAGTCACAGTACCCACATTTTAAGTGTTCAATAGTTACCTGTGCTAGAAGCTACCTTATTAAATGGTGCAAATATAGATGATGTCTAAAATTTTAGAAAGTTCTATTGGACATTAATGAATGAACAAATATTCAGAGTAATGAAATCAAATGGGTGCCATAATAATAATTGTCTAATGATATTAAGAGTCAAACTAAAGAGCTGTACCAAATCCTGAAAGACTTTTGTGGAAAGTCAGAAACAATTAATAGCATCAAGTTTAGAGAAGTTTTGAATAAAATATAAATCTGAATTTGATTCTAGATAAATTGTATAAAAGCAGGGAAACTAAACTGATCTGGAATTGGAAATTACTGTGTCTTAGGTCTTTAAATAAAATACTCAGAATTTTTATTTTAGAATAACATAATAAAACATAATTTTTGGCATTCTTAATAAAAAAGAAAAAACCTTTTCTAGCCTATTACCTTCATTAAATCACTTTATAAAAAATAATAAGAAACATACACAATCTCCATTTTCAATAAAACTATTTGGGATTTGCAACCCTGACTTACAGCGTAGGAAATTGGAGAGCTAACAGAGGAATGGGGTAGACAGGTCAGCGTTTTAGTGCTTCACTGTTAGTCGTAAGTAGACAGCCAACGAGGGTCACCCGGCATTTGTGGATCCCCAGCATGGATGAAAGAGGCCAAAACAACCTGAAGAAAAAAAAAATGTGGGAAACAAGAGACAACATAAGGGCCAGAAAAAAATCCTCAAAGAAAGGAGATGACTCATTCATAAAACAAAAACATGATTTTTAAAAACAAGAAAAGAAGGGAGGAAGGAAAGAAGGAAACTCTTTGAAATTAAAAATGATGGAAGATTTTTCAAAAAAATAAGAAGAAAATAACCCAAAAGAAAGGAGGTACAGAAAAAAAGGGGTAGAATCAATCCAAGAGTTACAAAATCCAAGTTATAAGAATTCCATAAAGAGTAAAGAGAAGAAAATCGTTACAAAAAAATAATAAAAGTAAAATCTCCAGAACCAAAATGCTCCATTAATACGAAGAGGAAAATAAAAGAAAATGTAAACACTGTATACTCACTACATGACAAAAAAATAATAACCAAAATGTAGTATTTATATAGTCATATAATATATTTTAAAATGTTATCTAACTGTATTGATAGTTAGATAACAATTGGATAAAATGGAAGGGGTGAAAGAGTGCTAAAATTTTTTATCTACTGTAAAAGAAAAATCAATAGGAAACCTAAAACTGGTAATTAAAAAAATAGAACTGTGTGCACTTTCTTGAAAATATGGTGTATTTAAAAAAAAAATCTATGTTTCCCTCAAGGAGTTTTATGCTTTCAGGCCTTACATTTAAGTCTTTAATCCATTTTGACTTTATTTTAGAAAGAACAACCTACTGATTAAGAGAAAGAGTTCACAATGATATATCCAATAAGGGGTTAATATCTAAAATATATAAAGAATTCATACATATTAACACAAAAAAATCTGGTTAAAAAATTTGCAGAAGATCTGAATAGATACCTCTCCAAAGAGGACATACAGGTGGCCAATAGACATGTGGAAAGATGCTCAATGTCAGTAATCATCAGACAAATGCAAATTAAAACCACAATAAGATATCACTTCACGCCTTTCACAATGGCTATCATCATCAGTGTATCAACAAACAACAAGTGCTGGCAGGGAAGTGGAGAAAAAGGAACCCTTGTGCATTGCTGGTGAGAAGGTAAACTGGTGCATCCACTATAGACAACAGTATGGAGGTTCCTAAAAAATTAAAAAGTAGAGCTACAACATGACCCAAAAGAGGCATTTCTGGGTATTTATCTGAAAACATCTAAAACAATAATCAGAAAAGATATGAGCATTCTTATGTTCATAGCAGCATTATAGCCAAGATATGGAAACAACCATGAGCAGACAAATGAATAAAGAAGTTGTAGTTCAGATATATAATGGAATGTTACTTGGTCATAAAAAAAGAATAAACTTGACATTGAAACAACATGGATGGACCTAGAGGGTACTATGCTAAGTGACATAAGTCATACAAAGACAAAAACCATATGATTTCATTTACACATGTACTCTAAAAACCAAAATAAATGAACAAACAAAACAGAACTCATAGATACAGAAAGAGAAGAGACGGTCGCCAGGTGGGAGGGAGTTCCAGGGATGCATGGAAAAGGTGAAAGGGATTAAAAAGTACAAATTTGCAGTTATAAAAATAGTCACGGGGATGTGAAGTCAGCACTGTTGTGATAACTATGTGTGGTGTCAGATGGGTACTAGATTTACCATGGGATTGCTTTCTAAGTTATATAAACATCTAATCATTATGTTGTACATCTGAAACTAATATAATATTATTGTCAACTATAATCTAAAAATAAATTTTAAAAACTTAAAATTTTAACTAAAAAATGGGCATCTCAAATAATGGGAAAGTGAAAGACTGTTGCTTTGTTCTTTCTAGTATAATGTTTCTATTGGTTTTTTATTTAAGGTTCTAACTTGCCTTCTAAAACTATTTGCATGTAGTGATTTGAAAAAATTAAGAACTAAACAAACTTTTTTTTTGCTTTTTAGCTCACTTTCTAGAAAATATAATTATTATTTGCTTAAGCCTTGACATTTAACCACAGAAAACCTCAGCTTTGCACTTTAATTATTATTAGGATGATAGGTCCATCTAACTAGTTTTTAAAATTATTATTTAAATGTTTGTTTCTAGGGATTTGCAAAAATTATAAGCCACAGACTAGAAGAAGGTAAGTTGTATGTAGTGCTGGTTATGTATTGTGTAAGAATCTCTTCTACTACTCTTCTGCAGTTTTTGCAAATAGTTTTCTGTTGTCCAATAGCTAAAAAACTACTGCTAACTTCCTACTCCAATTTCAAAATAATTTTTATATTGAGATACTATTCATGCTTATTGGTTTGGAGAAGACTGTTTCTCTATATGAAGCTCATAACATGAGTTCTTTTTTAGTGGTTTTTTAATTATATTTTTTCATTACCATTTATCCCCCTTATACCCTCTTCCACCTTCACACACCCTTCTCTTCCCTGCAATTTCTTTCTCTACCAGTTAGTGTTAAACCTAAATGTTGCACTTTTTCAGGCCTTATTAGAGTCTGTTCCATAATCCAGTGGAACCATTCAATCATGCACGCCTATATACTATATATTCATTTAACAGATACTTATCAAGAGCTCACTGAAATTGCAATCACTCATTTGTAGTTCTTTTGAGGATCTCACAAGAATTTAAGATCCATAAGAATAGGGTTTTTGTTCAGCTATTCAATTCCATCTCCCTAGCATTCAGACCAGTATCTGGTATGTGAAAGATGCTCAATAAATATTCATGTCTGTTGACTGACTCATAGAGGAAATAGAACTTAGTGTTTCAGAGTCAGATGGTCTTAGATTAAATTCTGGGCTTTTAAACCCAGTATATCTGTGATCTTGTCCAATTTTTTAAATCCTCTGTACATACATTTCCTGATTCATAAAATGGAAATAGATACATAGCTGTTGTAATAATTAAATATAAAAAAATAAAATATAAAAAAATGTAAAATGCCTAACATACTGGCTGGCACAAAGTGAATTCTCACTGCATGGTATCTGTAACTATTAGGGCAGTTAGCTTTGTAGAAAAATTATAATTTATTGATAACTGTAAGAAAAGTGACTTTTAGTAGAGCAAATATTTGTGCCAGTAAATTCAGAAATATAAGATTTTTCTTATATTAGATCTTAAATCTTAGAGTTTTCTGCTTGGGTAAGTATCTGAAACAAAATTTTCTACTTTTCATATCTGTTTTCACCTTCTCTGTAGAATAGTATTTTACTAAATTAATATTGGTAATGTTTTAAATGACAAATTTTATAAATGCAAGATGTGTCTTTGATGAAAACAAATCACTCATATCTATCTCGTTAAACCTTGATGTTATCAACCAGGAGGTTCGTTATAGTGCATTAAAAACAGTCTCAGAACAGTTGGAAAATGCCTCCTCCCAACACCTTCCCAAGATTTCAGGCAGCTCTTAGTATGAAATATCTGGCCTGTGTCCAGTTGTTTGCTTTGGTAAACATCCTCTCATCTCTGTAAAGTTTAAACTGAAACCTTAAAGCATGTACTATAGTGTAGATATGACCCTTCTAAGATAGCATTTGAATAATTCATATGTGGTGAGTGCTAAAAAAATTAAGAAAAACGTTGGGCAAAAATCCCATTCATCTTTATGTCAAAAGACTCAAGACTCCCTATGCTCTGACTGTTTCAACAGAGACATTTGGTTGGGAGACACACAGAAAAAAGTGGTATTATTGAGTAAAGCTAGTTGTAAACTAAAAGAATTCTTCATAATATTTCATGTGGCCACAATTCTTTTCTCACTTGGGCTCATAACAATAATAACATCCTTACAAACCATGAAGAAGATGTTTAAAAAGTCTAAAGACATTTATGAGGAAATTACTACATGGCTGACTATTGATTATAAATGTTTATATATCACTAGGTCCATATAATATTTATGAAAGATACCATCAGTTGAAATAGACAAAATAATAAAAGCAATAATAGTTGGTGACTTTTTTTTTATTTAGCCAGAAGAGCTTTCATGTATGAAGGGTTTTGAAAAGGGGAGAGGGGAACTACAGAAATATAGAAATCATGCATAACCTAATCAACGGGCAGAGTTTGAAAAACAGAGGAAAAATTCCCATGTAGTTTTACTAAAAGAAAACATAATTCTCATATGACTATAATAACACAAGTAATCATAAAACCATAGAATGAGATGAGATTACAGTGGAAAAACTCTGAAGGCTAAGATTTCACTCCAAACTGATGATGAACTTTTAAATAAATTAGAAATAACAAGGTACCTACTAGGGTTGAAATGGAATTGCTTTAATAGATGAAAGTCTCAAGATAACCACAGTAAATGCTGAGGAGAAAATAATCTATATGAAGAAAAGATCCCTGAAATAAAGGAAAAAATGCATCTGCAGCATGCAAGCACCTACTTTCTTCCAAGAAAAAAAATTAATGTGGAGCAATTAACTTGCAGTCATATCCTGGGTGAGTTATGTTACTTCCAAGATAACAATTCTTCAGGCATCCATTTAGAAAAGCAACCTACTTAGAGGGAAAGTTAGGGGCAAAATAGGCTAACTTCAGACTTTACCCCAGCCACATTTAATGCCAGAACACAATGGAGCACTGTCTACAAAGCGTGTGGAAAGACTCCAACAGAATCACGCTGTTTTCATGCTGTCACTCAAGTATAAAGGCAAGAGGTAGATCCTCTCAAATATAAAAGAACTTGGGAACTAGAGCACTCTGAAGCCCTTTTTGGGGAAAAAAGTGCCACACAATTAAATCAAGCCAATAAAGCCATTAATGGTGAAGCTCAGTGAAAGGCACTCAGTATCATGAGACTGTAGGGAAAACTCCAAGAGAAAAGAGTGTGACCAAATTTTGTCCTTGGCTATATTATTCTCTTAAGAAGGCAATGGGCAGACATTCTCAAGCCTGTAAGGACTCAAGGAATGTAAAATCTTGGAAATTCTCTTTAACAAACAGTGCAATTCAGTCAATTAAAAGGTCATTTCAACTGAGGACAGAAATGGAAAAGCCATAGAAAGTCAAAATGCAATTTTAAATCATCTATATACAATAGTATGTAAATGTTATTATGCCCTTTATCAACTTAAAAAATATCTAAATAACGTAATTTAGGTTTAAGACAGAAGGGGCAATTCAGAGTGGAAATTTACTATTTTTTTTTTTTTACATTCGTAGCTGGGAGCCAATTGTTACTACTGAAAAGTAAATCATGTCGTTAAAACATATTTATGTATTTTTTGTAATTTCTTTAAACTTGAAGGGTCTTTTGCAGATTAATATCTCTTGTGCAGAAATACCTACCTGAAGTCTCACAGCTAATTCAATTTCCTCATATAAAACAGTATGCATGCTGTAGCATCATTATAAATGCAGTTATCTTCTGTGTATGGTATGTATATATACATACAGGTGTCTGGACTTATGCTCACCTAATGTTTATAGTGTCTATTTCCAGGTAGTGTGATTTCATTTTTTTTGTGTGTGTGTGTATTGGTTGAAGTAATAAGCAGGCATTACTTTTATAGAAAATAATAACATCATTATTCTTAAAATTATATATTCAAAGGAACAAGGAAAGAGAAATAATCAAAGGAAGTCAGAGACAGCATTAGACCAGAAGTTCCCAGATCTGAAGGTATCATTTCAGGTTAATCATTTCCTTTATTACTTAGGATTTCATTCACCAGAGGACAAAGCCACTCAGTAAACTGCTCCAGTGCTGCCTGCTCTCAAACCCCAGAGAAGGGTCAGTCCCTGCTCACTTCCATTCCTGGAAAATAAGCAAAGTTCACTTTCCCTCTGGCATCCAGAGAAACGTAATTGCAAAAAGGCAACAATACCAACTCTGTGCTATTTATCACATGTATCCCACAATATGTCTTTCCTTTGTACTTAGTTTAGGATTATTGATATTTTTTTTGATATTTGCATCTAGAGAAAATTCATTCATTCTTTTAACAAACATCTCAAGTGCTTACAAAGATGAGGTCTGAAGAGTGAATTCTATCATCATAAGTTCATGCTTTTATCAGGGAGACAAACAAATGGGCCAGTCATAACAACCATTGATGATTTGACAGGCAACTGAGAAATCACTGCACTTTCTCAACTTGTGCTACTATCCCTAGGCCCAGAGTTGTTTCTTCAAATACATTATGCCCACAGCCAGCTGGATGTGATGTGATTTTTTTAAGTATTTTGAATGTTTCTATTTTGAAATGTGTTGGAAGCATATGAATAAGTTTTATATTAAGCATTATTTATATTTTTCTTTGGCAAAACAAAATTAACTTTTTAAAATAATAAATGCTACAGTTTACCATATGGTCTTTTAAGGCCTTTTTTTTTTCCTATTTGTGTTCAGTGCTATTCAGTTTATTTTTAAATGGGTTTTCCATTGAAAGCTTAAGCTGATGTTTAATGGAATTAATGCATGACGCTTAGGGTCAGACAGCATGAATTATTCATTGGGTTCTCACACTTGCCTTGATGGTTAAGTCATCATAATATATCATAGTTACCATGGAGAATGTTAAATTTCTAAAACCAAAAATTATTAGTCTTTTTTAAAGTGACTTGTACATTTCATATAAATATATGTATTTTAAAACCCATTGTCAGGGACTAAGGATTATTACATATCAGTATCATAACTTTAAATAAAACATAATCCTTATTATTAATAAACTGAGTCTTTTGCACAGTTTAATGAAAACAAGATGCTTTTAAAACTTTCATTCTTTAAATGCTAAATTTTAATATATTTTAGTACATTGGTCTATAATTAATTCTGAATTTTATATCCCTTAAGATTATGCGTGAACACAAAATGAGGGAAAATACCAAATTTGATCTGCAAGTCAGACTCTCCTATTGTTTTTCGGCATTTCTGTTTTAACTTAATCATTTTAATTTGAATTAGTATGTCCTAGAGTTGTGCTTAACTGTTCATTGATTCTAGGGCATGTGTCTAAAAGTGGAGTTTACAAGCTATGAGTACCACTGTCCTTAGAAAAAAATATAACCACTCCTGATACCCTGCCTGGGCTTGCGGCGTTTGCTCTGTGGCCACAACTCCTCAGGCTCTCTACTCTTGTCATCTAATCTGAACTCCCAAACTCCTCCCCAACTCTGGGCTTCTGCCTTTGCTCTTCTTCTGCTGGAGGGATCTCCACAAATCTTCACACTATGGCCAAGAGTTTAATTCAAATGTTATCTTGGAGAAGCCATTTCTTTTCTGTATTTTCTTTGTAACACATTTGAAGTTATCACATTGATGTATTTGTGAGTTCACAATGGTAATACAAGTTAATTGTTTTTGGTGCCATATGGGATGTAACCCACATGAGACTAGACATTGGTTTCTGCCTGTTTTGGTCTCTGTGTCCCCCACCACCAGGGACAAGGAGCATGCTCCATACAGAGTAAGCTGTCTTTAGATTATTTGCAGAGTGAATGAACCAGGATCATCTAGGGCAAGGGTTGGCAAACTTCTCTGGAAACAGAAGATAATGTATATTTTAGGCTTTGTGGAACGTATTGTTTGGTTTTCTTCCTTCTTTCTTCTCTTTCTTTCTTTAACCATTTAAAAATGTAAAAACCATGCTTAGGCAGACTTTACAAAGACAAACATACCATGGGACAGATTTTGTCCACTGTCTAGATTTTGCCCGGGACTCATAGGCCATGACTCCCTGGCCCCTGATCTAAGTGGCTTGTTATACAGCAGAGTTCTACTGGAGACACCTGAATCAGTCTCTAGTTTTCTGGGAAAACTATGTTTTCTCTAAGGATCTCAATCAATCTGCAAATGGTAAATTTGAGAATTAGGGATTGAAGTGAAATGAATAAGTTTAGTATGAGTCCTAGGAAAGAAAATAATAGTAATAAAATTCCACAAAGCAGTAAGTCCTTTTTGGTAAAATGTTAAATACTTTTTTATGTTTGATTTGCAAAAAATTATCTCATTAATTTGGCTTAAGTCTCCACATCTAATGAGGAACAACACTTTACCTGTTTTCCTTAAATACCAGGAAGTGGAATTTGTCATCTCTATTCCAATATTGAAGTGATAAAAATTTTTTAAACTTCAATTTAAATGAAGAAATGCTATGCTTTTTTTACATCCTTTTCCAGATATTGCAGCAGGCACCAGAGCTGGTTGCAAAGTCAGGCTCTTTGTTTAGTAGACGCCTGACGTGGAATTGGGTCACTGAGAAGGGGAAGGCATTAACAAGACTTTCTTCATAAGGCCCTTAAATTCTATTCCAGTGGATTGGTGCAGCAGCATTTCAGTGAAATGCAAAACGCAGCTGGGACTGCCTTTCCTTCAGCATGGCGATCCTTCAGCCAAGGCTCGGAAATCATTTTCCCACTATACATTTTGGTGTCAAATTGATTTATTGTTTACCAGACACTGGGACCAATGTGAAATACAGAAAGAAAATAATTACAAGAAATAATTGCCATCTATTTGTAATCATTCGTGTCTTTTTACCAATAATATTCAAGCCTGGACTCTATTTTCTCATGATCTGACATTCAACATGTCTAATCAAAGCTGTGAGATTAATAAAGCCTTTCATTTTATTATTTATTTTTATACTTTATTTATTAGAAATAGGTATGCCTTTATTACTTATTTATAATGCCTATTTTGAACAGTAACTTTGTTCCAGACACTGCATTAGGCCCTGTCAGGACATGATCTGCTTTCGGCCTCTCTCCCCTCTTTTGCTGCTGTCCTCAGGGTAGAAGCCAAGATGAAAGAAGGATTAGGGGGTCAACCTCGGCCACACCCCTGGGAAGTGGTGAAGGTGGGAGGGCCGTTATGGGGGTAGATCTGAAATACGCTAATAGAGTAAGAAAAGGAGAGAAGCTCAGGGTCTGGACAAAAGCCAAGAAGGAAAGAGGATAAGCAAGGTGGAAAAGGAGAAGTAGAGAAGCAAAGGGTTATCTTGGATTCATATCACTTAACAAGACTTCTTAAGATAATGTCAATGGTGAACACCACTTCTCTGCAGTATGTTCTTTGTTTCCTGTCTTTTTAACTTTTCTGTGAAAAGTAGATATTATGATGCTGCTGAATATGAGGTGCATCTTATCATTTTTCCCATTTTGTGTATTTTGAAAAAAAGTACCCAAAACAAAGGGAAATCTCATGCAAATCATTACTAAACTTCTGTCAATTCAAGGTAATTTTTACCATAGAAAATTACCAACTAAAGGTCATATTGATAATAACTAATCTAGGCAAAACTTTATATTTGATTGTGAGGGACAGGGATTGAACATCCTCTCTTTAATGGAAACTTTTCTCAGAAAACAAGTCATTTCATAACAGATTCCCTAACACAGAGTTATGACATGCTAAGAGGCCAGAACACAGCATGGAAAGTCAGTTGAAGTGGAGAGTCCAATACCTACGCATGATTTTGCATGCACATGCACACATACTAACACATCGGCTTTCTTGTCAGGAAATGTTTGAGGTTTCTTATTCTATTACCATGTAAATACATAGAAGCATATTTCTATGGTTATGTCAGTGCTTCGAAAGCTTTTATTTTATATTCGATGCCAACTTTCTAAAACCATGAGGTACTTATTATAAGATATAAATGATCTTAATTGAATTTGTATAATTGAAATTTGTTTACCTCAATTAGGAAGAACATTTATATGATAAAGAGGTGATAACAGACACCTAAGAAACTGTGACCTACAATTATCATTTCAAAGACTGTGGTGTGTAATAATCTCAAAAGCAAAGATATTTACGTATATATTAGTATCTCCCTAAAAGCCATCCACATCCAACATTTTCTTCAGGCTTTCTATATGTCCATTTGCAAAGCACATGTGATGCCATAATGATTTTTTTCTGTACACTTGTGATGTTTATTGAGAACCAAAACTTGAGCTGATTAAAATTCTGTGAAGCAACCGAGGATCAGAGGGTAACTAGGCTGATCTTATCAGAGTGCAGCTGTATTATTCAATAAATTTAAATAAAAATAATGAGTTTTTTTTTTTTTGGTGGGGGAGTGGTGAAGGAAGTTACTAAGTTTTAAAAAATTAGAGTACTTAAAAATAATTTCAAAGCATCTTTGATTTCCATAGTAATTTTATTATTATTATTATTATTATTATTATTATTATTATTATCTCTAGAACTACAAACTGTTTACATTATTTAATGACTTCATATTATGAGAATCAATTGAGAGATATAACTCTAAAGTGATTTAGCACAAACATATAGACTTTTATGTTTAATACTATAATAGACTATAAATCTTGACATTTTTATCCTCACAAAATCTTAAGAATATTAAAGTATATTTTTCAATGGATAGCCAAGCTCACAGAAAAGTAAAGAGAATCTTCAGAAGACAAAAATAAAGTGAGAGTGCCAATCCACAGTGGTTAAAAAGATGTCCAAAGCCTTTTGCCTGCCCTGGGGACATGTGCTGATTTCCAGGGAGCTGTAAGTCTTAATGGAGCACACAAGGAAGAAGACACAAGGACTCAAAAGTGGGAATTCCAATGAGAGATCCTTTACATCAGTCCAGATTCCCCACAGGGTTACTACCTCAGGAAAAAGAGATAACTGGGGATGAAATTGTCCCACAAGTGGAAACAAGGAAGCTTGTCTGACAAAGCCTCGACTCTCAGGTGAGGTGTGGGGGTGGGGAGAATATTAAGTACCTGGATTAAAATTTACAGTAACCGCAAGGTACCAAAAAAGCACAAATCTTTAATTGATAAATTAGTTTGTTGGATATCTAAGCATCAGACTTAGGTATCTAACAAAAGAAATCATTCTCTGAAATAATAGAAAGAAAAGAGGCCATCTTCAACTCAGATCCCATTGATTTCTTACAGATAAATTTCCTGTGAACTTGAAGTCACAAAAAATATTTTTAAAAAAGAATATCAAGATTAAGAGTAAACAGAGACATCAAGGAGAAGAACAACCTTCTCAAAGACATAATGTATTGGAATTGTTCTTTAACTGTAAAATTAGTGTGCTTGTTACATTTCCAGAAATAAAGGAGGGGTTAAAAACATGCCTAAGGAGTAAAGGCTATCACAAATGGGTAAACAAATGTGAAAATAAAAATAACAGAAGAAACTACTATAAATGTAACATATAATCATTAAAAGTGTAAAAGAACTCATTGGAAGAGATTAAACAGCGGATTTGAAACTGCTCAAGATATTTAAAAAGTTAGAAGACAATTCTGAAAAAAATTACTCAACATGCATGAAGGAGAAACAAAAAACTTGAAAAAATTATAAACAAAAAGTGAAAAACTCTAACATACTTTTGACCAAATTTCCCAAGGGAGATAATAGAGAGAGAGAATTGTGGAGAGATTTAAAGATATAATCACAGAACATTTTTCTAAGTTGATAAAAGACACGTATTTTCAGATTTAAAAGTACAATATCTTAAACAACGTCAGTAAAATAAAATTTGCGCCTACTCATTTTATGGTGAAATTGCAGAACTGAAGACAAATCAAGAGGGGAAACACAGACCAGCCACAAAGTTACAATAGATAGCCAACTTCTCAAAATAGAAATTGGAAGCCAGAGTGCTTTCCCAGCTCCGGCCAACAAGCTCATCCCTTTTCCATCACTTCACCAGTGAATTCTAACGTGTTTAGGTTCCCATGTAATTTTGTGTAGCTATACCATTACCCACAGTTTACTGTTGTTAGTAGCCCATCATCCTCCTTTAAAATGTGTTCCCCTCGAGGACAGGGACATTATCAAATTTATTATTACATCTCCAGTACCAACAACCATAAAGTTTATTAAATTAGTGAACTGAATGAACAAATGAACACTCCTAACCCTCCCCATGCAAATTCTCCCCTCCCAGGCACATTCAGCAGTGGATCAGTTTACGCCAGCTGGTGGGTGACGACACTGTTTCATCTCCTCTACTACCAATGCACCAGGCTCTCTTCTTTCCGCCTCCACCTGGACAGGACTTCTTTTTGCTGGGACAAGTCTGCCCTTTTTTCTTTCTAATCCAGCTTTTAGAATATGAGTCTGTGTAGTAAATAGATTTGGTATCTTCCCCATAGTCATAGTCATAACACTCTCCCTTTCTGCAGGCGTGTGTGAGCATGTGCTCTTTGATATTCAGGTTCGGAATATTCTCAAGAGGAAGCCCCGATTTGGCATGATATCTAGGCCACACTAAAAAATCCAGTCTTTGCCAAATCTCTCCTGTCGTATCAGGCACTTCCCAAGGAACTGATAGGATTGTCATGTTGTCTCATACATGACACTGATTCTTTGTGTGCCACTATCTCTTAGTTGAGAACTCCAAAACTGTAGGAGGGTTAATGATGGCAGAGTCTGGGGACTCAGACTTCACCCCAAACCTTAACAGATACTTACTTATACATATACCCCCCACACTCAAAGTACAATAGGACCTTAATATTTTTGTGTCATATATACCTTGTTCTTAATGGATATTTCCTTATTTGTAATAATTTATTTAACAATCAAATGTAAGGAAACAGAAAAAGGTAGTTCTAGGCTATAGTAAGGTAGTACCTATGTAAGGACTAACTGGCCTTAAAGTTTAATCTGTGTAATGAAGATCAAAGGACATCAGTGAGGTAAAAATTAGTGAAAACTGAGAGAATCAATGAATTGGAGGTCCCTAGAAGGCAACTGGACTGTCGGCATTGAGGTTCTAGAAAGGATGAGGTTGAAAGATCGAAGCTATCAGTTAGTAATTGGGATCCATAGCTAAAATTAGACAAGATTCAATGGTCAGCAACAGCAATGGGAATTGCAATGGGAGTGAGCCCCTGAGGACGTGTGGAGAGAAGTAACATTGGAGGAAAGGAAGACTGCAGAAAGTAGATGTGCTTATTTAATAAGAACAAGAGTGGAATTAGAAAGAAAGCAAGTGAGTAAGGATTTAAGATCATGAGGAAATGAGAGGCAATTACTTTTAGGGAAGGTAAGGAGAGATCAGGAATGGACAAAAAGACACCCAGGTAGGACAAGAGCTGTAAGAGGAAAAATAAAACAGAATTTTTTTCAAAAGCACAATTTGAGAGAGCCCTAGGAGCAACAGGGTACCCTGGAGAGAGCCAAACTTGGCTTGAAGTTGACCAAATAAAGACCCTTGCTTAAGATAAACAGAGAGAGCCAGAGGACAGAGAGGAAGAGAGTTGGAGAGGAAAGGACAGAAAACAGAGCATGGATGTCTCGGGAGCCAGGGCCTACCATGAGGCTGCCAATAAGGAAAAAGGCAGAATAAGGTGGGGTCTAGCAGACTCAAGGTAGAGAGTGAGGGTCAGGCCGCTAGTGCTGTGGAGTGGAGTGGAGAGGAGTGGGTTTCTGTGGCACTCTCCTTACCCACCACTAAATGTCTCAGTCCCAGTGTGCAGGTCACCCTTGACTTCTGAAGGGAGAGAGGTGACCTGGCTCTGAATGTGTATGCTCAATAATGGCCACTGTTGGTAAAGGTGAAACTTCTGGAGAAGGTGGGGTCAGACCCCCTTCTCCTATGATGATGCAGTTTTCAAGGACAACTGGGGGTCACTCTTTGCCCTTTTACAGCAATGTGATCCTGGGGAACTGTTCTGAACCACTGTTTTCTCACTTTAAAATGTTAGAAATAACTGTGATACTTAAAAGAAGTAACAAATAAATTATGTGATTGAGAGCATGGCTCTCAGTAGACATTCAGTATATGTTACTGTTTACTTCCCCAGAACTTGTCAATCATTTAGTGACAATCAAAGCCTGTTGCATTGTTCTTGTGGTTAGAATTAATACTTCTCCCACTCAGAAATAAACCCACTGACTTCCAGAAGTTAGGTAACCTTTACCAAACACATCCTGAAGATAAATCATCTCCTGTTAGCACATTTTCAGCAACTAATATGGAGAAGCTGACTTGATATGTGGAGATGGTATGTTGATTTGAAGCTAGTTCATATTTATCGTTATATCTGTGATACCTTTGAATACATTATGTGTTGTGTGTAAACATTCTCCTATTAACCTAACAAATGATACTGTATAGACATCCTTATCTGTGGCATTCACGGTGAAACTAATTACCATAATTCAAAAGTTGTGAGTAAAACATAACAAAACAATAAAAAAGGCAGTTCATTCTTCTTCATATTGGGATGAAAATTGGTAGAAAATGAAAAAAATAAAACGGATCACATTGACATACTTTTTCCTTTACATGTCATACAAAAAAAATTAGGAAGATGAATATTTAAACCTTTGAAGGGATTTTATTTTTCCAACAGCATTTCATGTTAGTCTAACCCGTATATAAAGGATAAAGAAATACTGATGCCAAGAGAATTTAATATTAAAGAATGCTACTTTTTAAAAAAAATCATGTAAATACAAGATATCTTCTGGTGCATGGCATACAGGAAAAAATTTTTTTAATTTGTACTGTTTCAATGCTTTAGCCTTTACAACTTTAGAGTTAAAAAATTTCATTAAATGTATAAATAATTTGTTTTAGTTGCTGAAGTAAATATTTTCAACAACAATAAAATGTTTTTGGATAAAAATGTTTTTATGTTACTCTATTACTTCCTAGAAACTGTGACTTAATTAAAGTAAGGTTTAAACTTTTCTTCAGTTTCTGCTCTAATGGTTTCTTCTCATTTTAAAATTGTCACATTTTAAACACAGTTTGTTATAGGTTTTCTACTCTAACCATTTTACATGATAATTATAAAAATTATATAAAATACAGAGAAATAAAGAAGACAGAAAATACTCCTGTGCTCATCACCAATCTAACTTTTGCTGTAACTCAGTATCAATATATGTAACTATAGCATAATTTCATTCTGAATTACAATTTCATTTAAATTTCTTTCTTATTTATTGAACAGTTCTAATAGTTTGTGAATTATGATTTATCAATATGAAAAAATATTTATCGTTACTTCCCAGTTACAATGTATAAAAACAAGTGTGCCTTGTAGCAGTTTTAAAAGGAAAGAGCTGTTTGTGTGGCAAAGTTGTTGAAACCAAGTCTGTCATGAGCCTCATGTGTGTTTCTCTTTAATAAAAACTTGAGGTCTGGGCTGCAATGCTGCTTGGTCCAACTGACCATAAAGCTAATGGTCTAAGAAAGTTTTAAACAGGTCAATTTGTTTCAAGTTTTGTTTCGTCAGCAAAATAGACCTGGAGCTGAGGCTTAGTGGTGCCCTATTATGTTTGTGGAGATCAAACAATGAAAAGGAATTTCTGCAGTTTTATTCTCTAGCATCTTTTGGACATCGCTGTCTATGTAATTGACTTAGACCTTTTAGAACATCAAGGCCTGAATTTCGGAAGCAGGATGGAGGATGTGGGTGGGAATGGACATGTCCCCCAGTGTTTGTGTTACCAACACAAAGAGATTTACACTTGGGACCCCGGGCCCAGATCCCAAGGCAGATGGAGGAAAGGGTCTGATTCCCAGGCAGGCTTCTTAGTCCCAGGGTTGGGATTATCCTCTTCCTTCTTGCTGTTACTTTTCTTTCTTTAATGCTTGTTTTTACAAAATTCTCCCTTCTCATCTTTCTCTCTTTTCTTAAATTCCCTTCTTTTTGTTCCTGAATTCTTGTCTGTTTCTCTCTGGGTTTTTCTTAATAGTGTGTTCTCAATTCATGTTTTAACCCTCCACTCGGCTAGGCTCTGGGCTGTACCTCTGTCTTGTTTTTTGAGCTTCCCTGTAACACGGTGAACTTACCCTGGACCAGAATGAGCACTGTCAGTCAGCTGAAAACCAGAAAAACCAACTACACTGAGAGCCCTCTTGAGGCAAGTATTACCTTCCTCTTGTTGCTAAAACAGGAAATGTGTAAAGGATGACATCATGACAGCAGTAATTCACTTGTGGTCTCTAGAACATTAATGCCTTAAAGAGGACAGTGATGCATGCTTTTTCACCAAATCTGTATTTTTTGCCATAGTATTTGCCACCCTCAAAGCTGGTATTGCCATGTGCTATAGTAAATACACTGCATTACTGAGCATGTACCTCAAGGGCTAGAAAACATCACTCAACCATGCAGACTGGTGTCACTGAGAATTCCCACCTCCATTCTTAGCTGGACCCTTGAGGTGATTCAACATCCCTTATAAAATGGTCCTAAAAAAGCCCCACTCCCCTTCCTACCCAGGAACTCAGACAAACATTCACCATTCTCCTTAAGATGTTTACCTAATTCACAGTTCTTACATTTAGTAGATTTTTCTACTCTCTATTAAGAAATTGATTAGACATAAGGATTTTACCTTACAAACTTACCTTCTCCCATAATTTTCTCCTCTCCACTTTATTCATGATGGGAATAAAGAGTCCCCTTTTCGGTTCAAAGCCAGCCCCTTCACCTATACTCTTGATCTCATTTCCTCCCATCTCTGCATTATCGTCTCTCTTACACATCACTAACTTTTCTCCATTCTACTGGCTTTTCCCATGCAATCCATAAGTGTGCTTGAAGACTTCCTTCCATAAAGAACAATCTCCTTTGGCCCTTTCACCTCCCACTGCCTCTGGCTACTGCTCAGATTTCTGCTCTCTTTTCTAGCCAAGTATGTGGAAAGAGAAAAATTAACTTGTTTCTGCATTTGCTCACCTCCCATTGACTCCTTTCACCCCTGAGAGCTGACTTCCATTATCCATCCCTCTGTTGAAAATGATTCTGGGAAAGATCTCTCATGTTCTTCATGTTGACAAACCCAATAAGCACTCTTCAATCCTTATCTTGTTATATCTTTCTATAGTACTTAACACTATTAAACTTCTCATTCTTGAAATTTCTTGGCAACTAGCAAATCTCTCTTCTGGTTTCTTTCTGCTTCATGACTGTTCTTCTTGGTCTCTCCATAGGATTGTCTTACTTTATTTACCTTTTAAGCTAAGAATTAAAAATCCAAGGATCTACCAGGGCCAGGCAAGTAATATAAACAAATGAAGCAAGCATTTGGAATAGCAGCACTATAGTAATGATTAATGGGAGTTGACATTAGCCTTAATGTTACAAAGCGGGGAGTAGTGGAGGTTGTAAAGACTTGGAGAACACATGTCCCATTTAAATGCAGAAGCTGCTGCTCAGTTTTGGCAGAATGTTGCTATGTGAAAATGCAAGCCCAGTGGGTTCAGAACTCGGTTTTAAGAGAATCTGGAAATCTTCATTTTCAAGTGAAATTTACTGATTTTTACATGTTTACAAAAAAAATTTCAATTTGACTGTGTCAACCAAAGCAAACATACTGAACTTTTTTTTGTAAAATCTGCCTTCGGGATCAGTGCACTTCCCAGCCGTGCACTGGATCCCAGGCTGTTTCTTTACCTCCTCTTCTCGTACTGGCTCAGCTGCTCTCACTCGCACTGAGGAACGAAGACCCCATCTCCCAGCCCGACCTCTCCTGTGACAGTGAGGCGCGCAAATCCAATTATGTTTGGACATTGTAATTGTAGGTTTAATACAATTAGTTTAATATTGTACTATTTATTTATTTAATAATACAACATAATATTTAATACATGTAATTATATAATATTTAATATTTAATATCTATGTATTATGTAATAGTTAATATTGCATTTAACAATGTAATATTTAATACATGTATTATGTAATATTTAATACAATTAGTTTAATATTGTATTAAACTAATAATACAATAGTTGTATCATATTATTACTACTACAACACTAATACAATATTAGTATCATCACAGTTTTTTAATTTATAAAAAAACATAAAGCACTATTGTATTTAAAAAATTATTACAGACTAAAGAATGTCTATTACTGAATAAATATAATGCCATTTCTTGAATTCTAAAATTGTTAAATTGTATTTAAAACTATATTTTCAAAATCAATAAAAATATATTAAAATTTAAGTTTCTCTATTTGTAATGCCAATTTTAGTTGATAGTTTTCATTCTTAAAAAACTAAAATGATTAATTTCACAGATATACTTTGAATTTTCTTTTGTAGATCCTCCTGTCAAGCAGAAAACATAAAATTTAGTAAGTTTTAAAATAGTAAATTAAACAATAGCCCTCCAGTTGCAGCATCAAATACAATTAAAGTGCAAGTATATATAAAATTAGTTTAATGGCTTAGCATCTAAAGTTACTACTATTAGCAACATTAAAAATATGTATCATAAAGTTTATAATTTTATTGTGGATTAATAAATTAACAAAATTTTGTCATTCCAGGTCAAATGTTTATTAAGGATAATGGACTTGGAGATTATTATGCTAAGTGAGGTAAGTCGGTCAGAGAAAGATCACCATATGATCACACTTACATGTGGAATCTAACGAACAAAATAAACTGATGAACAAAATAGGAAGAGGCGTGGAGACATGGAACAGGCTTAAAGTTATCAGAGGGAAGGAGGTTTGGAGGACTGGATGAAAGAAGGTGATGAGATTGGCCGAAAAACATAGATATAATAACACATAAACACAGACAACAGTGTGGTGATGGCCAAGGCTAAGGGGGGCTAGGTGGAGGTGGGCAAAAGGGGTCAAAATGGAGACTTCTGTAATAGTGTCAACAATAATAGTAAGTTTAAAAAAAAGATAATGTTCCACAGTAGCATAGCTACAGTACCAAGTCAAGTATAGACGTTTTCTGTCTCACTGTGGTATTTAAGGTTTGATCATATTAAAATATACAGAATGTTTTATTTTTGTATTTTATTTTGTTATTAAATGGAAATAAACAGTAATGAAAGGTTTAATATCTCTCATTTTTGATATATCCTACTCTCCGTCCATTTGCTCTGCAGAAACAATGACTTTTAACACTTGTAGCTTTTTCTTCTGTGGTTGTTTCTGCCTACAGGAAAATAACTAAAGTTATGTAAATTGCATAAGTTAATATATACATATTATATATGTAAGAATCTAGATGATATACATATTCATACACACATAATTTTTGCTTATTTTTACTTTTGTCAGTGTAGATATTTGCTCATATAACTATAAAAATAAAATAGATCACTCCTGAACCAAGCAGTATTCCATGATTATGAGTCACCTCTTGTATAATTTATATTATCTTGAAATTGACCATGCTTTATTATTTTCTTACACAGTGTTTTAGTTTTTCCATTAGATTTATTATGAGTCTCATGACCAAAGTTAGCATTTTGTAATATTACATTGCTTTCTCCTAGCTACCATATCTTTCTCCTTTTTAGTTCATCCCTTGTTTTACTAGCTTCAGACATAAAAGATAACATTTGAAGTCCTTGTATTTGGAAATGACTTTATTCTACCTCAGAACATAGAATTCTGGTTTTCAAGACATGTTCTCTCAAAAACGTAAGCCATTGCATCCATCTGCTAGCATTTTGTAACTAAATATAGTCATGGCCAACATCAGCCTCAGCATCATCTGAAAGCTTGGTAGACCATCTCATTGTCTAGAACCTAGTCATAAGGCACACTTACCTTCATAGGATGCTGAGAACGGTATTTTTTTATTCCAGGAAAATGAGTGACCTGCTAAAATTGGTATTCTGTTATTAAGCAATGGAGGAGGTATAATTTGATTGGCAAATAGATGCCTCTACTCAAATTCTAAATAACTAACTTGTATAAGACAAAATAATGTTTCATCTGTTTATCTGCTTGGTTTACATCTGTCTATAAGCCTTCTTGTCATGAAGCAGAATAAATGATGACTACTAGCCAAGTGTTGAAGAAAAATTATTTTAAATAGAATAATTATTTAAAAACAAAAACATGTGAAGCAAATATCACTTCAATTTTAAAATTTAGACTAAAACTTCAATTTAGAGTTGATCCACCCCAAATCTTCTAAAATATGTAAAAACTATTTGTATAATCAGATTATGCTTATAACAAATTTCAGTCAGAGGCCTGGTTGATTCTTATAGAGATTATAGTAGGGTGCATCAGTTACTTTTATTCCCTGACCAATGTCTAACTCCTTTATTACTGAAAGAATCATACCCTTCACTCAGATTTTGGAATTACATATGTGTAGAATTGAGGGAAGAAGGGTAAATTGCCTAGTCGGTTTTATCGGCCAGACGAATCTCTGTCATTCACGTGGTGACAGATGCCATAGTCCCTTCACAGTCATTTACCCATGAATTCTTTTAGATTACATTTCTATCCTTCCATTTGTTTGGCTCTTGACTTAAACAATTGAAATCCCGGAATAATTTATATTTACATACAAAAATCTGCCATATAGCAGTGAAACAATCCTACAGCCCTAAAAATTAAAACTCTTATTGAAGAGAAAAGTATTGGGAAAGATGCAAATCTAACCATCATTTGACATCTCTCACATTATTTCTGGATGCAAACCCTTCATTCAGTTAGCTAGAGAATATTTTTAAGTGCTTATAGAGCTACTTCAGCCAGTTAAATTAATACTGATATTTCTAGCTGTTATAATATATAAATTAGAAAAGAATTGTGGTCGACAGAAAACAAACAAAATAACTTGAAATTTAAAGAAATTGATTAATACACATAAGTTTTCAGTTGTTTATTTAATATCTGTCATTGTTATACTTAAGATTTGTATGCTTTTTTCTTAAAATTTACAAAAAGTCCAAAAATTTAGATTTGATTCATAAAGTTGAGCTTTACTTAAAATTTACTAAGCTCTGGATGGTGTAGCTCAGTGGATTGAGCGGGGGCCTGTGAATCAAACAACCGTGGTTCGATTCCCAGTCAGGGCACATGCCTGGGTTGCAGGCCAGTTCCCAGCAGGGGATGCACAAGAGGCAACTATACATTGATATTTCTCTCCTTCTCTCTTTCCCTTCCCCTCTAAAGATAAATACATAAAATCTTTCTAAAATTTTACTTAAATTATATGTATTATATTTCTCTTATATTTTGAAGGTTTTTGTATGACTGTCTATTATATATTCTATCATCTATTTTTCTTGCAGATAGAATGATGCAAATATGGAAATCTCACTAACATATAGTTCTTTAGTCCTGTCCAGTCTTTTTGATAATTAAAAAAACATTAAAAAAAACTAAGATGAGCAGCAAAATTTAGCTAGATTCATCCATATTACTGGAAACTTTTGCACCTGGCATAGCAATTAATACTGAGGTTTGCGACTGCCAGAAATAATGAAGTTTTGGATTTATGATGAGGAACTAAGAGTTATGCCCTATTTCATTTTTAAGGGTGAAAGATTTACAGTCGATGAGGCAGCTTGAACTGACGTGGCTCATTCATTCCAGGAATGTGGGAGAGAAGGAATGCAAGGGCAGGGCCAGAGCTGCATTGTGTGCAGGTGGAAGCGGAACAATAAAAAGGAAGCTACTGATTGGGCAATTCATTTTCAAATGCTTTGGAAAATGTATAAAACCCTCAGCTTGTAGGAAACAAAATCAGAAAACTTGAAGCTAGAGTTTTTACGTCATTATTTTCTTTACCCTTATGTTCCCTACAATATTAAATCTCACTGTAAGGTGTTCTTCATTAACCTCTGGAAAATTCTTAATTCTCCAGTGAAGCCAATTTACATTAAACATAATGTTTAAAAAAAGAATGGTCCCTGCTTTCTCTTCTTTATTGCTCCCCTTTTTCCTGTTGTCCCTCTGACTTTGTATTTGCAGCACAATTTCTACTTTAACGTTCTGTGTCCGAATAACTTTGCCTGTTCCTTGGGGGTAGTGGGAGGAGCTAGACATCTGTAATAGTTATTATTTAATTATTTTCTTTTCCAAACCTGTTTCCAAACTTTTGGTTTTAGCTTTCTTCGCATCAAAGCAAATGGATTTAAGTTATTTTGCAGTTTCTTGGTGCTGCCTGGGTTTTCTGAGAAGGCAACAATTAGGGCTACCAGGCGGTTTGGAATCAAAGGACTCAAAACACTGTACTGTGTTCATGGCCACACAGAGCTTTTAATGAAGAAAGTTTCTTCTTTATTGTTACCTTTTATGTGTATCTGAGTGATGCTAGAATAAAATTCCTCTAAAGCCAGGTATAGTTATATTTATTTACAAAATACCAATAGAGTCTTATAGGTTAGATATAGATACACAGTATTTTTAATTCAATAGAGAGAGATTTACTGAAAACTGGCACATTATTTCTTCAATGAAAGATTAATGCAAGGTTCAGAGAAATCCAAGATATTCCTAACCAATTGTTTATGTCATTTTTAATAAAGTTATCCCTGCTTTTTATTTTAAATCTATTTTATTATTTTTAACAACTCTGAATATATGTAAAATTAATATATGTTTGTCTATGTATAACACATAGAGAGACATATATAAATATACTTGCTTTTCTCTGGGGCATTGTCTTGTTTGTGAGACTCTCTCTTGTCAATTATATGTGTCCTCCTCTAACAGAGAAAGCTAAGCCACAGGAGGAGAGAAGGGTGAGGCAGAAATGTAGACAGCGCCCGTGCATCCCTCCCTACCCGTGACCAAGAGCTGCAGCCGACTAAAGCTGACCTATTCCTGGGAAACATGTGACTTCTCTGTAGTCCAGTCTGGGCTCAATGAATCCCCACACCTTTGCCAAACCTGTTTTACACTGCATAAAAATCTCAGAGGTCTCCATTCAACGTTCTCCACCTTCTCCTTCACCTGGGATCAATTTGCATCTTGATTTCATATTTTTCCCAGCCTTTTCCAGCTCCAATCTTGTTTCCTTTGATATAAGCTTATCCCCTAGTAAAATTTCTCCACATTGAATCATGCCTCAGAAGACCCAGACAAATACATGGTCTCTGTGGTGCATTCGCCAAGTACTCCATGATTTGACGTCTCAGTAACAGCCAGCTTTTGGAGGGCCTGAGATAAAATTGCTCCGTATGGTACTGGAGTGGTGGGATGTGCCTATATGGATTTGTCAAATATCCTAAAGCTATACATCTCTCAAATTTATTTTTTATTTTTAAGGATTTTAATTAGTTGTTTTTAGAGAGGGGGAAGGGAAGGAGAAAAAGAGAAAGAGAAACATCAATGTACAAGAGAAACATCGATCGTTTGCCCCTCATATGTGATCTGACCAGGGATTTAACCTACAACCCAGGCTTGTACCCTGGCCAGGAATTGAACCAGCAGCCTTTCACTTTGTGGAATGATGCCTAACCAACTGAGCCACATCAGTCAGGGCTCAAAATGAATTTTTAATGTATGCAATTTTAAAAAGCACACAAAAGTCTATAAATACAGTAGGGGAGAAGGTGACATTAGAGCATGAGCTCACACTTCTCTATTCCTTGATCAAAGAAGAAAGTGTCTGCCTTGCTTTACCAAACTCAGTCTTGTTCTATTGGCACAAATGGCACAGGACAGAAGGAGTTTGGCTTGGGTCCCTGGCCTGGGAGAGTCGGTTACATTGAGTCTAACAATGTTTAAACACAGATATTAATCTGAATTAATTTAGTTCATACTAATAGAGGATTGTAACAAATAACACAATAACAGGCCCAAAGAAAGCACACTTAGCAATAGGCACACTTAACACTCAGACCTTGATTTCTAAGTACCATTTAGAAGGAAATTGGGATCCCTAGAGAAACGGCTGAGTCTAAGCTGGGTAGGGAGTACAAATGATGAGCCTGGATCACCTCGTAGTGCCCAAAAGTAAGGAAGTGCTCAAAAAATTAGAATAATGGAATCAGAGAAAGGGATTCAGAAAACAACCAGAAAGAGCTTCATTGTCCAAAGCTGGAAGAAATTGAGGGACCAAATAAACAATACGATACAGCATTACCTCCCAAAGTATAAAATAAATATCCGTAAGTCCACACTGATGTAAATAAATGGTTAAGTAAATAAGTGAATGAGGGGAAAGAGATAAATCTTTCATATGAAAGAATTCCAAATAATATAAGCAGATATTCACCCCTCCAAGAAGGGGAAGTTAACCTCAGGTGTGGGTTTAGTAATTCACCTTCAAAAAATAGTGTAGGGAAATTAACCTTGGCAGAAGCAGGCTACTTGTCTCAAAGTTACGAGTTGTGACCATCCTCTCACTCACCCCCATCCCATAAATGGTTGATCCAGGGGATGGGCTGGAAGACAAACACACCCCTTCTTGCTTCAATGGGGCAACATGGAAGGTTATGACAGCTCCAGAGCTCCCTGTGAGAGTTGTTCTTGCAACTGCATTAAAGTGCAACTTCTCACTCCGCTCAATCCCGTTTCTTTCTTTCCTTGTACATGTTGCTCCAGACAGGCCTGTGTAGGAAACCTCCTGCATGCAAATCCCCATCTCAAAGTGCACGCCAAGGGACCCGATCTAAGACACTCTATGTTGTGAAAGGGAGGAGACAGGCAAAATGTACAAGGTAAGTATAAGGTGAAGAAGGTCTAAGATGAGAAAGTAGATACAATGATGAAACAAAAACAAAAACTTGAAGAATGATGAATAGATTTTACTAGTCTAGAGAGTAAGGCACAGGGCAAAGTGTGACAAGACATGGACACATTTGAGGGAATGGAGACAGAGCATCTGAAAGACCATTGAACGGAACCTCTGCTTTCAGTACACAAGTGCTCTCCTTGTGCAGCTGCGTCCCCACCCAGCCTCAGCCACTGCATTAGTGTCACTGGAATGACCTGTCCCTGTCATAATTTAAGGGCCACTTTGGCCCAGCTCAAACTATCTTGATTTCAGTTTAATAGTCTTAATTTCGGTTTAGCGGAAATACAAACCTTGCAGCCAATTTTCATCAAGTCTAATAAATAAAGCCTTGCCAGATCTAAACTGACCTGGAAAATAATAGAAATATTTATCTTATGGGAAAAGACAGGAAAAATTAGGAAAATGCTGCAAAGTATATGGAAAATTGTTACCATGTTGAAAATTGAGTCATGGCTACAAGGTGAAAATGAATGTAATATGAAATTTGGACTAGATTGTCATAGGCTCATGTTCCCATCAGGGAGCAGGCTCAGCTGAAACTATTTATAGGTGACTCTAGGTTCCCAGAGGGTAACAAGAGTTATTGAATCCCTACAAATAGGATGGAGGGGCCAGCATTAAACAGGACCAGGAGCACTAGAAATATAATGATAGGCCAAGGGTTGTAAACACATGAAAATCTAGTTTCTCAGGGAGAACATTGTGGCTTGACAAACAATTCATTTAAGATGAGAATTCCAGACCCTCAAAGGCTAAAGTCATGCCATCACACTGCAACTTTACTTCAATTAAACTGTAAATCCAAACCATACTTTTCTCATAAATTGGCATTTTTGTGCACAATAAAAATATCAAAAGAAAACTATGCTTCTTGTTACAGGCTCTTAGCCAAATTAGATTTCTGTGTTGTCTATTATCTAATTATTGAAGATTATGATTAGAGAAAGCAAAGACTTTAAAAATACCATACAATTGAAATAAATTTATTTTCTAATTGATTTCTGCAGAAAGTAATTTAACCTGTAAGTAAAATCAAGAATTTCCTAAATTCCCACATTGAAAACTGACTCAAAGATCATAAAAGTAATGTAGAAGAAAATTTGAGAGTCCTGGAATCTTTAAGCCCCTAGGACTATGCAAGAAATGGACATGATGTTGCCTATTTCAAAGATTTCATTTGACACGCATTTTTCAACATAGTATTAAGTAACTTCTTTGTGTGGGGAAGGTGTTGGTGACATGGACAACTTTCACAAACATATAGTGGGATTTTAATGGCCTATATTTTCCTTCTTCCACTCTGTTTACACTATTCGAATTGTGCTTTTAATGAAGTCAGTTACAAAACAATGAATAGTTTTGTAAGGTTATTTAATTCTATTTCTTGCAGAAAGCTTTCCAAAGCTAATCCTTTCTGTTGAAGCCTTTTGTATCTGTCAATGTATATACATTATTAACATTAAGACTTTGGAAGTAAATGTCCGAACTGACAAATTGTTTAAATTTATATACAGAAACAGAAGTTAATTTTAGATATCTCTATAGCCACTATATTTAATTTATTAATTTTTCTCTTTAGAAATTAGAATAGTATTAATTAGAGTGCATATAAAACACCAGCAGTTGAAAAAATATAAACTTGGTTCTCTGCTAGAGTTTTTAGTGTTTTAAATTTATGTGATTGGTGTTCATAAACAACAGTTAATTTCCTTTGCAAATATGTATAACTCATACAAACTTCACTTATTTCTTTTCAACTGTGCCAAATGTTCTTAGAATAATAAATGATTCCTATGAGATAGCCATTTCCGAGCATGCAAAAATAATTCCTAGAAATATGTACCACGTGGTAATCACCTACTCAAGGCACTTCCTTTTGTGCATATAATTCCTTTTTTCTTCCTCTTTCATCCATTTTCTACATTTATCACATGCACGGTCCTGGCATGAAAAAACTATTTTCATATAATTAAGGAAATATAAATCAACTCATCACATCTAATTTTCC